>CAIGRK010420221.1:0-13009 GCA_903798315.1 Fraxinus greggii | reverse complement strand
GACCGAATAACGACTATATTTTCAATTTCAATCGAATTTTAATCTCTACCAAACACGCCCTTAACTATTAAAAAAAACTAAATAATAATGAGTCCTAATTCTAACTTTTGCCTTGCTTGCATTCTCCCTCGAGAAACTTGTCCACACTAAATTTTAAATTGTTTTAAGATGCTTTCGCACAACTCTTTCTTATGATTTGAACAAATTACAATGCATTATCTTCCTTCAACCGGCACCGAAAGACCACGATATAACAAATTAATCCAAGACAGAGAATTGTGACAACGAAAAGGGGAAGAAAAAGTCTATTGTGCTGGCCAATACGCGTTACGATTTGCTTCACAGCAAATTGGAATCAAGAATATTAGACTAAAGTCCATGAATTTAGACCCACTTAACTACTTTGTCCACGCTTCATGCGATTTGTACTAGATTCGTGGGGACTTCTTTGAAGTCTTAGTTTGGCTTAAAGATTCACGACGCGTGCATTTAGAGGTTATATCAACCAAATTTTGATACAATTCATTTTACATGACATGAAACACGACTATTTGTGTGGCGACGAGATGAGAGACAATATCGGGACGATCACGTTATTCGGGGATAACTTTAGTGTGAAATGAGATAAATGAATTCTTTGTTTGCCCCATTTGTGGGTTGGTTTGGAAGGGGCTTGAAGACCACATTACTAATTTACAAGATACCTTAAACTTAGCAATGGTGGACGCTTGCACGTATGCTGTTATATGATACATGCCGTTCTTAGATAACAATGATTTAGTTAATGAAAAATCGTAAGTTATGTATCATGGGATCTTATTTTTAAACACACTTCGAAGTTCACTTGTGATTAAAATGAATATATTCGTGATTGAAACATGTTACAAGCTGGTAGTGATAGGACCAGCTCATCGAATAATATGTTTCGGACCTAACCTATATTATCTTCAAAATCTGTGGATCTAACCGGCCCACAATCCTGCTAATATTGGGGGTTAGTCAAGCTGCTTGGTCCAATCTTTCATTTTTAATTGAAATTAAGTATACCTATTGATAATTCACATATTATATCGTTAAAATGCTTGTAAAATTTACGCACTCTTTACAAGTAATACTTAGTAATTTTAGAATTTTTTTAATAAATCGAGTCGACTAAGTTGGTCCTCGAGGATTGCTAGGCTGAAAAAATCGACTCTTCCCAACCCGTCATAATTGGCGGCCCAACTCTTGAGCCGAACCGAAGCGGGCTGGGCTAATTATGATCTGAATTTTTAAAGATCTGGGTCGTCCCAGCTTCGACAGCCCGGCCCATTTCACTCCACGAACTCGCATTCAGGCCATTTCCGAAGTGGAATCCAAAAGGGCTATTTTGAGAATTTTGCCAAAATACGTCACTTTCATAATTAAACTGAAGTCCTTCTCCATGGTATATATATAAGCGCGAAACTCGAAAATTCTTCTCAGGTGAATTCCAGAAGTGACAATCACAGTAAGTAGCTATGGAGGAGCTGCAGAAGGCATTAAATGATAAAAATCTAGCAGTTTCAACTCTCCCAGAGAAGGGTCGTTGCCTTTTTACCACTCGCGACTTATCTCCAGGTTCTTCGAGTTTATTCTATAATTTTCAGCGATTTCTTGATACTTCGTTAAGTTTTTTGAGAAGTTTATACAATTTGATTTCCTTTTGATCTTACAGGGGAGATGATTTTAAATGAAGATCCATATGTTTCTGTTCCAAACAAGAATAAAGAATCGCCTAACTCAAAATGCGAATGGTGTTTTTCATCAAGCAACCTCAAGAAATGCTCCGGTTGCCATGTTGTTTGGTACTGTGGAAGCACTTGCCAGGTAAAAATTTATGATGAATCAGTAAAACAAGCAATGCCGTCGTCGACGTATACTCGATTAGGTGAATTTAAGATAGATAATTTATTGAGGCATTTTGTCGAACGACGGGTGCGCGATGCTTACAGAACTTTAACTGCATTTTTTTTGAAGTTCTTTTGGCTATTTGGTTGTGTCTTCGAAGTGAATCTACAGTGATTGAGCACCGAATAAGCAAATTCTACAAAAATAACCTCAAACAACCAAAAAATGATACCTTGCCTCATTTTTTTTAACAACAAATTCACGATCAAACTCTAGTATAAATGCATTGATTGAATACCCTTATATTTTCGGCATTGTTTATTCAAACCTCAAAAGCAACCTAAAGAAAAAAAATGGGGAGATAAATCCTCACGGAATTTTCTGAACATTGAAGGAGTCCTCATGAGCTAGTTATCACTCTATTTGAATGGCGTTTCTCTATTGTTTCAATCCATTATTGGTGATTCTTTCTCATAAGCTGCATTATTTTTGTTCGGTTCAGAAATTGGATTGGAAATTGCATAGTGTAGAATGTAAAGCCTTGGCAAAAGTAGACAAGAACAGGGTGAAGTCTATCACTCCATCTATACGTTTGATGGTGAAGCTTTATTTACGAAGAAAGTTACAACAACAGAAGGTGATAGTTTATTTCTATTGTTGCTCTAGTTTCAAGCTTCTGGCTTTAGTTCAGACATCTTATTTTCTCCCGTTGCCCTTTACTAGAACAATGGACAAGTTAATGTACAAATATGTTGAAACAAACGAACTCCCCGAAAAGAAAAAATAGTTGGACTCCCCCTCTGAATAAAGCCTTTATCTTTTAAGATAACAAAGCTATTGCCCAATTTTTTTGGTGAAGCTTTAATTGCTACTTCTACGCTTCATATTTCGTATAAGCGCTTTATTAGATTTTTTCTGATGCTGTTTTCTAAAATGGTTATTTCTAGCTTAGCAAGATGACAGTAAATTTTTGTGCATCTGGGTGATTTTTCCTCCTTTATAGGGGAGTTCTCAACTGCCTTGGAATAGGCATCCATTTAATGAAGCATATACGTTATATGCATAATATTGTATAATGTACATAAAAGAACAGCTGACTTAAGCCTTAGGGCTTGTTTGATGTAGATTTTTTGAGATTTTGTGAAAAATGATTTTTTGAGAATGTATGATTAAAAAAATGGGGAAAGGTTATGGGTGCACGTGCAAAATTATTTTTTGGAAGAATTTATGATTGAATATGAGTTTTAAAGAATTTGTACCAAACATAGGCTTAATATATCCAAGAATTGACATGTCCCCTAATCTACAAGGCGCATACAAATAAAGAAGTTCTAGGATTAATAGTTTTATTAGAATGTACCATGGTGTTGAGTTCCTTCCTAAGCTATAGACGAAATTGATAATTGCACCATAAAAATTTGCTTCTTAGCTCTGTGCATGAAAGTGCATGGAGCTCAGGAATTGATTCCTATTTAGAATTATATTTTCGGTTTTTTGTGTTAGTGATATTTCATTATCTCTCTATATTTTATTAATAGACGTACTTTTGCTGCTAGATCGTCCCAACTACTGCCACTGACAACTACAATTTGATAGAAGCCTTGGTGTCTCGTATCCTAATATACATTTACTGTTTTTTCTTCCTTTGATTTTTATATTGGAAATTAAACATTTTGTCCTTAACCAATATACTTACGAAGATATACCTGATCTCGAGGAGAAGCAACTGGTATTGTATGCCCAGATGGCTAACCTGGTAGCTTTAATTCTTCAGTGGCCTGAGCCGGAGATCAATATTAAAGAGATTGCAGAGAACTTTTCTAAGGTATTCCACAAGGGAAAGGCCAATTATACTGCAGTATGTGCATAATAAAAGTTCTCCCTCGAGATCAATCAATCTAATTCTGCTTTCATGCTCAATTACATAGGCATATGGTGTTGTGAGCAGAAAAAAACTACTTGTCCATGAGATGCTACAATAAGAATGGAAATTTCCCTCTATTGGGTTACTTGTGCTTGAATTGGATGTTACTAGAGCGCATGATTTCAGGTCCTGCTTGTTTTACGGTTTTACCTTTGAAATGTCGAGGGAGTTGCACGTGCGAAGTATATGCATAAAGAAATAGATGCTTACACACATATATGTATCTCTGTTGTATATCTTCATTGCACTAATTGTAAATATTTTAATGTTGTTTTCACAAAAAAGAATAAAATAAAATAAATTAAAAAAAAAAAATTTATTGAATCTACTTGGCATGCTTTGGTGCTGTTTCTCTCGTGTGGTATCTACCAGAAGATTCTTGCTGACTTGTCATTATCTTAATATACTGCAGCTTTCGTGCAATGCACATTCCATTTGTGACAGTGAACTGAGACCCCTTGGAACAGGACTGTATCCAGTCATTTCTATTATAAATCACAGGTAACAATTGTAGATATTCATTATTCTACCTTTCCACACTGCCTCTCCTAATCTATCTTGGTGTTTTAGCTGTTTACCCAATTCTGTTCTAGTATTTGAGGGAAGATTGGCTGTGGTCCGAGCTGTGCAGCATATACCAAAAGGCACTGAGGTAATAGCCTTCGAAAATCCTGGCGATTCAGTTTGGTTAAAAGGACTGTGAAATTGAAATGCAGTTTACCATATTGATAGTTTGTATCCATCAACACCTTGCACTTTGAGGAAAAGTCTTATTTTGTCTTGTCATTGGCTTCCAAAGGTGTCAATCAGTTATGTAGAAACGGCTGGAAGCACTATAACTCGGCAAAAGGCTCTTAAGGAACAGTATTTTTTCTCTTGCACCTGTTCCCGCTGCATAAAAATGGTAATTTGGTGTTTTCTCCTGTTGTAAGCCATGTTAGCTTTTATAATTGGATAGCGCTCCCTTGGTTTTTCTGGTCCCTGAACATAGCGATTGCATGGTTAAGGGTCAATTTGATGATATTGAAGAAAGCGCAGTTCTAGAAGGTTATAGATGCAAGGATAGAAAATGTAATGGTTTTCTTCTTCGTGACCTTGGTACATCTTCTGTAACTGAGAAAGTATCTATCTTTCTTATGTCTTTGAGATTGTTATAACACCAAAGTCATTTTATATTTTTTGCTCTTGAATGCAGATAATAAAGGATTCACATGCCAACACTGTGGGCTTCTTAGGAACAAGGAAGAAATAGAAAATATTGCTAGTGAAGTCAGATCAATGTCTGAGAAAGCTTCAATGGCACTCTCATCTGGGAGCATCCTATAAACTTTTGGATTTACATAAAGTTTAAAACTGGAATATTATGGCTATGTGAAACGAAACAGTATTATGTTGTAGGCTTCTTTAAAGACATTACTTTCTGTTCATGGAAAAGGTCAAATGTGTTTTTCTGGGGGGGTGGGGGCAGGAGGTTTGGTCAAGACGATGGGTGTGTAATCAAATGAATGGCTGAATGGCCCTCTGTGAAAAGACATGATGACCTTGACAAAATTCAGATAACACACAGGCAAGTTCTGCTTATAAGATGGCCGAGAAGCTCCAATTGGAGCTGTGCCATCCATATTCAATCAATTTGATGCGGACTAGGGAGACTCTTCTGAAGGTAGATGGTGAATTTCTGATTTGCCTCTTTTTCTCCTGCTGCATTTGCTCCTGAGAATTATTTAGCCGTACATAGCTGTTGAGTCTTCCGAATAATGTTGTAACGTGCTGCATGCTTTTCTCTCCAAATACTAAATATTTTTGTAGATAATTTGATTTAGAATTTTGTGTTGCAAGATGGCTTGTTAATTGACTTCTTTTGTCTATTTTGGCTCATCATGCATTTTCAACCTTTTCCTTTCTCGGGCTTGGAAACTAGACAAATGATTAACACATACTTGGGTTACTTTCTTAGTAGGGCATAATTACATTGCATTGTGCCATTCATATACATGTATCTTGGAAAATAATAATGTTTCCCACAATGCACGAGTCTCAGTGCAATTTTCCCTAGCTTTGCATACTCATATTATTGATTTAGCTTCTTTTTGAAACTCTTGTCACTTTAGATATTGATGGAGCTGCAGGATTGGAAGCAAGCACTTTTGTATTGCAGATTGACCATTCCGATTTACACAAGTACTTTCTTAAGCTTAAACTTGGAAGAAATTTATTGATATCTAATACCATCTTATGCTATTGTTTATTAGGGGCATTTAGGTTGCATTTGGTTGTAGAAAGTAACACTATCCTGAGAATACACAAGATAAGCTTCCTGTTGTGAATTACTGAGTCAAGAGCGCATATTTTTTGTTGATACGATTCTTTTTAAATCTTAAAAGATTACACACTTTTTTTTTTTTTTTGGTTAAAAAAAATTTGTATGCTTGTTTATGGCTCTTTTTTAGAGAACCTTAATAAACTTTTCATGCAAGTCTATACTATCCTAGAACTTTCAAGGAACTAGCAGTGACCTTGTTGTGTTTTCTAGTCCTCTTTTAACAGTAATTATTCTCGGTTTGTGTCTGTGTACTGTCTGTTTGCCCTTCCCACTTAAAACCTTCCCACTTTCTCACACTTGGAACAGATTATTCCGGAAAAGATAGTGTTATGCACTAACATGCTCCCGTTGTTTTCTACTACATATGGATATTAGTTGGAAAATGGACAAGGACTCAGGTGCTACTTCTTGTAATGTGTCTTAAAGAATTTTAGGACCATATGTCTAGGTCTAATCCATATTGTGCCGGTGCATATTAATTGTTATGAAAAAAAAAAAAAATATCAACCTCACGAAATATCGTTTATCGTACTGCCAACTCGTTTCCGTTTTGATATCTAACATATTCTCTTTCCTTCAGGAGCATATCCACCATTTCATCCTTTGGTCGGACTGCAATATTATACTTGCGGAAAACTTGAATGGTTAGATTTTACAGTGTTTCTCCCTCTTTCTTGCACACACATTTCAATTATTAGTGATCTACATCATTCATCATTTACGTACTCTTTTCTGATAAATGAACCCTCCAGGATTTTTATAGTTGTATCTATCTTTCTAAACAAGGATTAATTGCTAAACACGATTGGACAATATAATAAATAAGATTTATAATATCAATTTAAATCCCGATCTAACGAATCTATAATTGGGACCTAATGGCAGAGCTGATGTTTTCGACTTTGTAGGTTGCTAGGAGAGACTGAAGAAGCCGTCAAGTCACTTACCAAGGCTTTGAATGTACTGAGAATCACTCATGGAACAAAGAACCCTTTCATGATGGAACTGTTGAGTAAGTTGGACGAAGCTCATGCTGAAGCTTCTTACAAGCGTTCGTCCCAGAACGAAGACTGAACCTTTTGTTGTCAAATATGCACTGCAATTTACTAGTTTTATCCTACTATGGTCGTTAGACTTTTTGGAGAGCTAATCTTATAGCGAAAATGTTCACATTGGACAATTTTTAACTCATAATTGGTTTCAATGTACTTCAAATTTTTTGTTTAAACTTTATTATACAAAATTCATTTTCTTTACAGAATTAATCAAAACGTATCTAATCTTTTAAAGGCTTTTCAGAGTACCAAGCCACCTCAACTCGACCGTATCGAATAGCATGAGACAAATTGAGTTCTCACCGTTGCATCAAATAAAATGACAAATTTAGCATGAGCAAAATGGTTGTCAACTAAAAACAATGGAATCGAAAGAAAAATTAAGGGTCCGATTGATTGCAATGGTGGAAAATAGGTGGAAAGAAAATGAATTCCATAAGAAGTAATTGTTAAAAACTATTTTGCAGGAAATTGTTAATTAAGTGTGTTTGATTGATATAATTTTTCACTCGAAATATTTTAAATTTTTGTATTCGCTAGACTTTGTTTTACATGAAATTTGTCCATTAAAGTGATAAATTTTTCCACAGTTGGTTATAAAATTTGTTTCCAGTGCCAAAAAGTTAAAAAAAAAACGAAATTTTTTTCCTACAAAATCAGTTTTTTTATCAAAGTTTAGTATTCGTTTGGCTTTGTTTTACATGAAAATTATCCATTAAAGTGAATTTTTTTTTTTTCAATTGGATATGAAATTTGTTTCAATTGCAAATTAAAAAAAAAAATGCAGTCAACTGCAAAATTGGTGGGAATTGGTTTTCCGCAAAACAGAGGAAAATCAATCGCGTGAGCAAAGAGCAAGAAAAGAAATTTTCATCAACTTTTCATCAAACATGACATTAGGTGGAAAATGGAAAAAAAATTCCTAGTTCCATGGAATTTAATGCCCATCAAACAGGGCCTAAAAATATTTTAAAGTTTGCCGCAAAAAACTCGGAAGAATTTTTTCATATGCGTACAATACATGGTAATCTGCCAAATACTATCATCAATTCCCGTTCAGCCAAACAAAGAAACACTTGCACAAGAAATGGAAGTAGAATGATGCGGTCATTTCGGCCTTGTTTTGTAATCAGTATTAAATACGATTCGACTGGACTTTTCTTTAGTGATGTCTAGTACTTCTCGATTCTTTCTTAGTAGACATGGCATTAATGCCTAGGTCTTCCCTTAAGCAACTATATAAATAAATAAATAAATAAAAAAGGTTACAAATTGATTACTTAAATGTAAATTCACTTGCAAGATCAGATATTTGCATCTCTTTCCACATTTGCTAATTGTTCTTGGAGCTGGAAGCAAAGGGTTGACATTTTATAAAGTAATTTGTGTTGCAAGTCTCGGGATATCGTTTCCTGTGATGAAACTAACGATCTCGGGTTTGCTAACATATTCTCAAGCTGAGTGCATAGCATCAAAACCTTCTGATCGCCTACATTTGATTCAGCAACCAGTCGAAGCAATTTACAGCTTTCATTGGGAGTGGCAGGTAATTGAGGTGGAACTGGAGGAACAAGAAATGGATGCTGAAGCAGTTGAGGGATTCTCCATCTTTCATTCCGGTCCCAAGCTAGACATTTCTTCATAAGATCCAGAAGCCATGGATTGGACATTGGTTCATAGGTAATTTCATGATTTGGATCAGTTATGACTTTGAATTTCGCCCAAAACGTCTTGTATTCCGAGAAAGGTGTTCTTCCATAAACCATTTGGTAAAGGATGCAACCAAGTGACCAGATATCAGATGAACGACCGCATTTTATCGTATTTCCATTTGCATCTGTCTCGTTACACATAAATGCTTCAGGAGACATGTAACTTAGTGTGCCAACCTGCATAAGCATGACATTCTTAGCACGAGAAAAATACAGCCTATATATATATATATATATATATATATAGATACATATATATATTCCAGTAGATATGAAACAACCTGTGAATCCCGTTGAATGTTGGTTGTGTCACTCAGTATGGCTTTGGCAATACCAAAATCAATTAGCTTGAGTGAACCTCTCACTAAAAGAAAATTGGCTGGCTTTAAGTCTGAATGCACGATACGCTCCTCATGTATGGTGTTTACAGCTAGAAGTATTTGCTGCAATATTTTTGAAGAGGTAGATATCAGATAAGCTAAATAAACACAAAATTAGTTTTATTTCTCCACATTTTAGAAGTTCAGAGATTAGATGACATATGAAGGCTGAATAGTTTTGCTTCTTAACAGTTGTCTTTGAATAACTTTGCAAACAAATATCAAATGCTTCCGTATAACAAACAAGGAAAAAGAAGGCATTAGCCACCAAGAAAAAGATGTGAAGGCATTCTACAAATAAAAAGAGTTTGGGGACTCTCTTCAAGTAAAGAACAAAAACCTGATTTTGGCAATGATCGTCAGTAATTTTATAAAGCTATAGTAGTAAAAATGTACTTGCTAACATGAGTAGTGAAGAACCTGCCAGTAAAATCGGAGCCAATTCTCATCTATCATTGAATTATAGCTATCCAGTTCCTTCCATTTTTGGGATAGCATGTGAGCCAAATCAATTTCACCATATTCAAGGACCATGTATATATATTCATCATCCTTGACCCTGCCATCCTTATTACTCATGGACCCATTCATGACTTCCTGAAGCAAAGTCTTATCTGTCACCTAAGAAGAATATGTTCTATTAGCATCTAAATATATGTTTGATTAGACTGATCAAAAGCTTAAATGTCTCACAAAAAAATCTTTTATGGTGCAAACTGTAAAGTCGCAGGTGGAAGATCTTATGCTATTGTGCTCATTTTGAAAAAAAAAAACATTCCTCTCAGAAAATGCTTCCTTCTTACTCACATTAGCAGAATCCAGCTTGATAATCTTTTTCATGTTCCACAACAATCTTCTCACTTTCAATTCTTGTTATTGAAATGATTCCAATAAATTTTTCAACAATTGGTAGGTTTTCATGCACTCCTTTGAATTGATGCAACTCATAGATAACAAGAAAGATTAATATATAATATAGGTAACCACTACTCTTATTAGGCTTACGCATGATACCAATTTAAGCACTTCTAAAAGCATATACCTCATAATCAATGAGCTGAATAATGTTGTTCGTCCCCTTCAGCCGGTTTAGATATTCAATTTCTTGACAAAAGCCATGTGCTGTTGCATAATCACGGCCTTTAAGTTTGATCTTCTTCAAGGCATAAATTGTACAATCTGAGGAAATTACTTTGTGAACTTCACTACTTCCTCCACTACCTATCTTTCCAAGCCTTTGATAGAGCTTTCCATTGACTTTGAAGAACAAATCAGGATCATAACCTTTTTTACGAGATGTTGATGTTGATTTGCCACTTACACCTCTTTCTTGTTTATCTGACTTAGATTTTTCCAATTTCGAATCCACAGGTTGTACTTTTGATGATGGAGGCTGATATTTTATATCAGTATCATTCTCTTTGGCTGAGTTGTTATCTTCATGTGGGGAAGAACCTTTAGAATTATTACATTCCTTGGGAAAATTGCTCGCCTGCTCCTTAGAAAGGGCGAAAGATTTACTGATCTCCATTGACACTTCAGCAATGGAGCTGACAACTGGTACAGTGCTGGATGACGGATCAGTTGGCAGTCCACTTGCATAGTTGGATGAAGGATATGATGGCTGCACCATATCTCGTTTAACTTCAGCTTCTCCTAAAGGATCCATGTGCAAACTAGAAGTGATCATTTGATGAGGTCGAGAACAATGGGTTGTTGAACTAATCATAGGAGCCGAAGTTGAGTTTATTAATGTTGACGTAAGGCAAGTCGACCCAACAACTGAGGACTGAGTCATAGCATGACCCAAGTCATTTTGCAAAAAGTTTGTGAATTGGTGGTTTAACTGATCCTGACTAGTCATAGTTCCACTGCTCATTAAAGAAATCACACCCTCAGACCTCAAACTATTTTCCATTTCCGTACTCTGAAAATTATGATGCTGCAAATCCTGATTGACAGCAGGCAAAGGATCTTGGTTGCTCGCATCCCAGTTCGTTTCTGTCAATGCAAGCGAATCCATATAAGATAATAAATCGTCCATTCCAGTGGCCTTTCGTTCATCGGCCCCTGCATAAACATTTTGCAATATGTGCCATAAATGGCAACTATTACTAACCCTAGTTTGAATCACGTGTATCAATGTGCATCTAAGTGTATAGAGGCCTTTCTTCCCGAACCTTAGACATGCAACTGCTCGTTGATGCATCCCATTTATAATATATATTAGATTGATAGATTACCTTGAGCAATAGCATAGCTTTCTGAGGCAAAATGGACCTTCTTTTGTGCTTCAGACAACGGAACATGCTCAGATTTGATAACCAACGAAGCAACTGTATTGTTGCTTCTTAATCCAGTACAGGGTTGGGGTTGATCTCCATGAACATTGCACGGCTTAAAGTTCCCTTCGAGCGTATTTATGGTGGATCCCCATTCAGAAGGTGGGGAAATTGCTGCGTCCTCTTGAGCATCTACAGCAACAGAGACCAATTTCTTGGACTGCGACGTGCTGCCCATCAATCTGTGACTTAGTAATATCTCTTCGTTGCTTTTCTTGGCATCAAATGTTGGATGAGGGTTTAAATCTGATTCCTTTGATGTACCTCGTTGAGGAACCGCTAATCTCCTTGGCCTAATACTGTTTGACTGCAACATACCTAAATGTCCGTCAGAAATAAAGAGCAAAAAAGGTTAAGCCATACAACTTTAAGAAATCCAATTGATATTTACAAAGCTTCGGTTAACTAGTATGCTAGAATTTTTTGTCATACAGAAGATATAAACATAAACCCAACCACAAACATTTAAGCAAATCAGAGTAGAGTCAGTAGACTTCCCAACCACAAACTTCACCAAGATCATAGACCAAGCACTGATAAACTAAAGTAAACCCCTCACCTATCTCAAATTAGCAAAGTAAAATTAGATACTGGAAAGTTCTAAACAGGACTCGAATTTATTGGAAATAGTATTTAGTTCGTTGCTGTTGTACTAGTAAATTCTTAAAAATTATGCAATGCTTTCAGCACTGAACAACAAGATAATACCATTCGAACAAAAATAAAAAGTTTACTGCCCAAAACAAAGACCTTCATTTTTCCGACTACAACTTCACTTAAAGCCACAAACGGACAGCTAATCTAAAATCCTTAACTAGAAATTTATAATTAACCAAAACTCACAGTGCACAGCAAATCGAAGTTTTAATCCAAACTACAGATCCCAGAGCAAGGTACTAGACCAAATGCACAAGGTCCTATTTGAAATTTGAAATGAACAACAATTTAGTAATTAATATACCGAGGGGGCGGTGGCGTTTGAAGGCAGCTTGAACATGCCGGACCAAGTCCGGAGGTGAGGAAGACGAAGACGACTTTGTTGAGGTGCAGGTGGAGGTGGTGTTGAACGTACGGCTGAGATTGACGGAATCCGGGTTGATGTTGATCGGATGGCTCAGATTCAAACTGGTAAATTTTGCTGCCGCTGGCGGGGCTGGAAGGTCAGACTCCCCTTCCATCGATTAATCTCTCCGGCATCTCCGTTTGATATTTCCCAAATTCTATTGAAAATTTTCCATTGAAGTCTGTTTGTGTGTGGGAGAGGGAGAGATTTGAAATGACTGTTTGGCGCTCTTTGATTTGTTTACGATGATGAATATTATATTGGGCTTGATCCAGTAATAGTCAGGGCCTGCTAGGGAGTTTTGGGCTACCAATTATAAAAGTTTGAGAAAATTACCTAAA
>CAIGRK010420217.1:0-15780 GCA_903798315.1 Fraxinus greggii | reverse complement strand
AGCACGAAACTCAATGAAACAGCACTAAACCCGCCTGTAGAGAGCCGCCTTGGAAGCTTCAATCAAACCCTCGTCCTCTTGATCGTGAAGATTTGATTAATTTTTATTTTTTTTCACCTGGTTGGTAACTGCATATCATCGAGCCTCCAGCCATTGTCCACCATTAATGGAGGAGCACGACGTTGCCGCCGTTGACCCGCAAAGAAAACAAGCCGAAAATGTTGGTTCGAGTAGCAGTAACAGTATTTCCAAAGAAGATTTCGGAAAATCGGTTTATGGGTTGAATTTCTTGTTCCTTTTTTTTTTTTGTGCATTTTGATAATTCGAAAAAATCATGATTCTTTGCTTGCTTTAAATTTGTGGATGAAATAGGTGCGACCATTATAGGAGAAGGTGTAAACTGCGAGCTCCTTGTTGCAACCAGATTTTCACTTGCCGCCATTGTCACAATGAAGCCACGGTTCCCTAACCGATTTAATTGTTCTTTTCTTTAATTGACAACCAGATTATCATTCAAGTAAATATTAATCTGAGATTTATATTTTTGAATAATATTCTTCTTTTAATAGGGTGCTTTGAGCAATCCGAAGGAACGTCATGAGCTTGTTCGCCATGAGGTTAAACAAGTAAGTTTTGACAACCTCTTTTCTTCGTTTTGATTTTGGAGTTTTTACTTTTATGTCAAGACTGAGCCTAATCTTGATAAAATTTTGGTCTTTTCTTGGAACTTTCAGGTTATTTGTGCAGTATGTGATACAGAACAACAGGTATAATATCTTCTTATCCAAACTTCCTGTGTTCTCCATGTCTCATTAAGCACTAGTTTTTTATGGTTTTGTTGACGTGTTTTTGTTTCATTTTCCTTATATGTCAGGTTTCTGATATCTGTTCAAATTGTGGTGTCAAGTTTGGTCAATACTTCTGCAACACTTGCAAATTCTATGATGATGATGTAATGATTTTTCTTGTCCTATTTTAATAAATGTGGTGATCCAGTAGTTCCTGTTTCAGTATACAAGATAACATAAAAATCTTTAGCCACAACTTTCAGATTTGAACAATAAGATAGCATCTATACGTAATATATGCCGCTCATGACATTAGTGGTATTTTATGTTGCAGACCTCTAAAGAGCAGTTTCACTGTAATGACTGCGGAATTTGTAGGTAAAAGAGCTTATGATCTGGCCATTTGTGTGGCAACATAAATGTTCTATACGATGAATAATTGTTCTGATACAAAATGTAATTCACAGAGTTGGTGGTCGTGAAAACTTCTTTCACTGCCAAAAATGTGGTAGGTAGTTTAACTTTCATGTCCTTGGTTTGTTTCTCATGATGTATAACCTTGTGTACCGTCATTTTATTTTTATAGTTGTGGCAATGTAATTATGACATGGTTTGATGGTGAAATTTTTGAATGACCTTCATGATTTCCCTTGAAAATCTTCACAGTTTCATTTTTTTTCTTTATCACTTATCTGTATAAGATTTGCCATGGATGCTAAATGAAAGAACAATTATAACTTAAACAACAGTTTTGACATATAAAGCTAGCAACGTTGTAAAATTCAGTAAGACGTAATGTCATCGTGTCATGCATTTTGTAGGTAATTGTGTATATGTTTTACCAGTTAAAAAACTCTTTTCCCTTTTCAAGAAATCCCTAGTTTCTTATGAACAGATTGAAACCAGGAATAGTCTGTTAGTTGCCCCTCCAAAAAATAAGCTGGTTATATAACTAATATTTTGCTACGCCTACGTTTGGTTCCCTGACCTGCCATTATGCCAGTTACCATATTTTAAGTATCCACTTGTCCATAGGCTCTTAATTATTGAATCCTCATGTGTTTTCATTAACAGGATCTTGCTATTCCGTGAGTCTGCTTGATAATCACCTGTGTGTAGAGAACTCAATGAAGAACCACTGCCCCATCTGTTACGAGGTTTGAGTCTGGAACATGATTTTGAGCTTGAAGTGTTTGTTTTGCCCATAGAGTGAATGATATTTTCCCTTACGTGCAGTTTCTTTTTGACTCAACCAAAGGCACAACAATTATGAAGTGTGGACACACAATGCACACAGACTGTTATACCGAGATGCTAAACCAAAACCAGTGACGTCCAACTTCTTCCACCTTTCTTCCTTTGCCTTGAATCAATGAAGCAGCTGGATTTTGGCTTTTTTTATCTTTATCTTTTTCTTCTTCTTTTACTTTTTATTTTTATTAAAATAACATGTGGATCATATGCTTGCTTATGGTATAGGTACCGCTGTCCAATCTGCTTCAAGTCAGTGCTCAATATGTCCGGAACCTGGGAAAGACTAGATCAGGAGGTACGATACTGTTTACTGTGATCAGATTCGTTGTGCTTTTCTTCCTTAAAATCCAAAATTGACTTTCCCCATCTTGCCTTCGTTATGTTATTGGTGGGTACATTATTAGAAAAATGGCCAAAATCTTTTCTCTCTGGACATGATGCACATTGCTTAGCCTGACCTCACCGAGTTGAAACATAGATCAGTTTTGTCTTTGCATTCATTGTTTGTGTGAAATGATTCTCATCCTGTGAGTCCCTTTGGAGTTGAATGATCATCTAAAATATAAATCGTGAAATTTACAAGATAATTTGTGATTTCTGGCAAAGGGATTCACGTATTAGACACGATTTCTTCAAATCTCAAGTTTGAGCTCTCAAAACATTCTTTCCCTTGACAAATTTGCACTCTGAAATGGTGACTTAGTTGGGTCTTCTATTTTATTTCTCAAACAAACATGCCACTCTTGTGGTTTAACATCTGTGTTTTCCTCTTAAGACATTTAGGTCCTGTAATTGTTACCAATATGCATGGATCTTGAAATGTGATAAACACTATTTCTATTCGCATTATATGTAGTAGTAGTTAAAATATATTTCAACCCGAAAAGATCATAAGTTAAAAGAAAAAATTCCAATGCTACGTGGCATTATGTTTTGCCTTCTACATTTTGTGGTCTTTAAGATCCTGGTATTAGGCATCCTTAGTTGTTGGGCTTCAAGTATCTCAACATATAATCGCCATTGTTAGATTGTTACTGTCTATCTGTCAGTTGAGCACCGACATTTTCAAGCTATCTTAAGCATATGTTATGTCCAGAGTTTTCTTTGTTTTTACCTTACACATATGCATAATATTGCACTACTAAATACGTAATATCTCTTCTTGACAGATTGAGGCTACTGCAATGCCTGAGGAATACCACTATGAAGTGAGTTTGCTATCCGCATTTTCTTAAATTATTTGTGAATGTCCCCACATCAATCTATTGGCATTACTTTGTCACTGTTAATATTGTTATACATTTGAGAAATTTGATGGTAGCTTTAATCCAATTTGTATGTGTGTTCTCTTTTCTTCGTAGGTTATATATTGGTATTTTGCATCTTGTTCACTCTAACTGATCATTTTTAGGGTGTAAAAATTTCCATCAACCAATATGCGATCTAATTTTCTTTCAAGTGACATATTTCTTGAACTTCACAGGTTCTTATACTTTGCAACGATTGCAACAATACTGGAAAAGCATTTTTCCACATTTTAGGGCACAAATGCCGGCAATGTAATTCTTACAACACCCGCAAGATAATGAATGGGGAGAATCATCAATGATTCCTGACCACATCCCGGCCTGAAGATCGTTCCGTAATCATTTAATCGTTCTTTGCTAGATTAGTTGGCCGTACAATCGTGTAGGACATGAATAGACTCACAAATGTTGAGTGTTTATTATAGCTTATCCATTTCTTGAAAACCAGCAGAAAATATGAATGTTTGTGATGATTTGTTTGATTATTTCCTGAACGGAAATTACACCATCTACTTTTTTTCTTTTAACATAGATTGTAACTTAGGCCTGGTTGACTGAACTTTTGAAAAAGTCAAAAGCTACTTTTGAGATTAAGAAGTTGTTTTAGAACATATTTGGATTAGAAGAGGTTTTAAAGAAAGTTGACATGAGGTAACTTTTTCAGAAAGCTATTCTACAAGAAGTAGAATCCTGCCAAATAGGCTCTTATTAAGCATTCGGGGGAGGAGAGTAATGTCAAAACAGAACTTAGTTTGTTGTTGCACGTGAGTGTGGATGTTCGAGCAAGTTTGGGTGTTGAACACATACATAAATGTGTGTTCAAATGAGCAGCTCAAAATATTATGATACCTCCTTTTGGGTCCTTTGTCACATAAAGCATCTTGGCTTTGCGGGAAAAATGTTACTTGGAACAGCTGAAAATGAAACATGTAAAGCTCTCCCCCTTTACATGCCATTTTCATTGATATTTGTAGGTATTTTGACTTCTTTTTTATATTCAACTCAACGTATCAAAATCTTGCCTTCATTTCTTATGACTAGCCCTAGATGACAGATGGCCCTTTATGATTCCTTCTCTTTGCCTTCTAATTGTGGAAAAGGAAGGTTAAAGATCGACAACTTGTCATATTTTACAAGAAAGTGAAAAAATTAGGATTTTAAAAATCAACTTCAAATTGATGATAGGAAATACGCGAGTCACCTCACCTACCCATTTCCTATTGCTTTCACCTCAAAGATAAGTGTATCTAATGTCTATTCATTGATGATATTTATGTGTTAATTAATTAATTAGTGCTTAAGTAAGTTGGAAAAGTCAAATTCTACCATTCACGACATTGATAGTTAATTATACATTCACTTGTACTTGCCAATGAATTTTCTTGAAAATAAGATAAGACTTTTCTAGTTACTTTCATTGCTCCTCGAGCAAATTAAACGTAAGGTTTATTTCCTCCCTACATTATTTTCAATTCCCTAGAGGTGACAATAGGGTTGGAGATGGTACACGAGTTAGGCTCGAAACTATGACGAGACATGTTCAGTTTGCTTGAATATCACGATTGTAAGCATTCACTGTGTTGTTATGCATTCAAACGTTCAAATGACTCTAAATGCACACGACAATATTCAATGTGAGTCCTATCAAATACCATGTATAAATACAGTTGTCGAGTCATAAGTTCTGTCTTTGGGCCGATTTTGAAACAACAGAACCTGCCCGTTGCCAATTATTTTTCATTTTCAGATTTGAAATGATCAATCAACATTGACATTTTTTTCTAAATAGGACTCAAATGTTACATAAATTAAAAACGAGGACCTATTTGTTAAAATAAGAAAAATTAAACACCAACCCAAAATGTCCGGTTGTCGACACGACAAGATACTTCTAGTTCCAGTTATTCTTGTTCATCTTACATGTATTCAGCTCACCTGAAAGAAGATAAGGTTTTTCCTTTAAACCTCTTCAAAAACACACACTGGACTTGATCACTCACTGCAATTTCATACCAGAAAAATCCCACAAAATCAACCATGAATTTTATAGAAGTGCAAGAAAATAGTACTGTTACTGATATTCAAGATTGCATGTGCGATTTCTGCGGAGAAACCAAGGCCCTTTTGTACTGCAGAGCCGATTCTGCTAAGCTCTGTTTGGGTTGCGACAGGGAAGTACACTTGACAAACCAGTTGTTCAAGAAACACACACGTAGTCTCCTTTGCGACAAATGCGATTCTTCGCCTGTTTCTATTTATTGTTGTACTGAATCCTTAGTGCTTTGTCAGAACTGTGATTGGGAGAAGCATGATAATTTTAGGTTAATCCATGATCGTCGCCCAATTGAGGGGTTTAATGGGTGCCCATCAGTGAGTGAGTTGATGAGTATATTAGGATTTGAAGATTTGGGGAAGAAAAAATTGTTGGGTGATGGGGATATTGAAGGTGGGAATGAAGGGCTGTTTTCGGATTTCTTGATTTGGGAGACTCCGTCTGTTGTGAGTCTTGATGATTTGATTGTTTCGAGTGATAATTGTGTTGATGCTGGGCATAGTTTTCAGGCTGTGGGTGTTCCTCCTTTACCTAAGGTTTGTTCGTTTTGTTTGTATATGTTCTTAATTATGAAGGTTGGATTTTTAATTTTTGTTATTTGATACTATGAATGGTTAGGTTTTAGTGGTTTCGTCAGTTCTTTTGTTTGATTATTCGACCTTAACTGGGGTTTGCCAGGTTATAAGATGCCTGTGCGTGCTTAAAAGCAGCATTTTTTACGGCTTTCCTTGGCATCTTATGGGGACATATTGTCGAGAAAATCGATTAAAATTGCATCTTTTAATATTTGTTACTTTGTATATATATATATATATATTAAAAAAAAAAAACTTTCCAAATCAGATCATTTTGGATGTTAAACTATGTTATTATGGGCTTCGTTCTTTTTGTATTTGAGAGGGATTCTTATTTGTAATTCTTTTGCTTGAGTTGATTAGCTTTCGGGGCCTTGGAGTTCTTCTCTTTGAGCTCAGTGCCGTGTTTTGCATTGCACCAGGATTGCCTTAGAATTCGACAGAGTAATAAGGGATACACGCAGATTAAGATTTTGACAACCTCGTGAAATGGCTGGTTTATCTGGATATGTTCCCTTCATACGTTTGCGACTAGATGATATTGCGTGCTTAATGAACTTGAGCCTTTCGTGGATTTTGACCTTATTCATGATATTGTTATGGTATCAGAATCGAAATGCTGTGTGTGGAAGGCACAGACAGGAAATCCTTTTCCAACTTCGTGAAATGGCGAAAACAGAACCAAACTTTGATAATTTCACGGAAGGCTTCAAACCCCATGTCGGACTGGAACCACAAGAGCCTGGTGGAAACTTCCAGTTAAAGGATAGGAGTCCAGGCATTGAATGCTACGTGGAGCCAGCATTAGGTCCTTTTCACGAGGTAAATCACCCTGAACGCATGACTGACATATAGTTATTGTTTTCCCCTTTAACTACTATTTTCATTTTTCTCGTCAATGAATGTTTAGTTAGAGAGTGTTTGAGAAATGCATGACAGCGGTAAATCCGGTAATACATACTAGAACGTGTGTGCAGGGAAATACATTTCCGTTGTGCGGCAATAGTGGTAGGGTTGCAGATCAAGACTTCTCTTCTACCTTATTAGGTAGCTACATTGACACAAACCATTTAGCACCTGATAAAGATTCAGATGTTGGTGACAGTCCTTTTCAAGCAAATGGAGGCCAAGAAGGTCAGTCAAGTGTTCCCATTAATTCTAAACCCTTTGAAGCAATTCCTAAAGTGGCAGCACGGGAACTAAACAGCCAGGAACGAGACTTTGCTATCTCACGGTACAAAGAAAAAAAGAAAACTAGGAGGTAATGTTACTTGGTCTACATGTCATAATCTAGACCGTCTTTCTTTAACTCTTGGTTGAATGACCCTGAACCATCATAATTTGCTTTCATGAATATCCCTTGACTGATATCTTTTTCGTGATCAAGTATAAAAAATGTTCACATTTGGGTATTACTTGGCTCCAATTTCACTACCTTTATGCTAATCTATACTTTCCAAGATTCTCATCCCAATTTTCTCGAGGAAATAATGGCTTTTAGGTTTACTCAAGACTGCCTCCATCATGATCCAAAAAATTCTTGGAAATCACATCTGTACAATTAATCTTTTTTACTGAACTCATTGTTACGTTTACGAGAAAGGAAACGGGAACTGGACATAAAACTCAAAATTATCCGTGGTTAATGTTTTCATGAAGATTCTGTTGTTCTGCATTTTTTGTCGGTTGAAGTTGTGTACAACGGTTTAAACTATGACATTTTGTTTCTGATAGAACAGGTTTGATAAGCACATCAGGTATGAGTCAAGGAAAGAACGTGCAGAGAGTCGAACAAGAATTAAAGGGCGTTTTGCGAAGATCGATCACTGAGAACTGCTACACAGGGTTCAAAAAGTCTTGCAGAAAGTAGTAGGATAAGAACTATAGGATGAGACTCTAATTCGATTTTTACTAATTTATGTTGTGCCTTCAAAAATTATTATATATTCGCCCCTTAGCAGGCAGTACACTTGCTATAGTTTGTATCTTCTTGTTTAGATGGCACAAATGAATTCTCGTGATGCTTAAGTTTTGTTTATGAAGATATTGTTTTTGCTTATATTTTCAATCCAAGCGTAAGCAGGGTGCGTTTCTCATGTTGGATGATCAATTGCATCACGGGCATGTTTTATACGTAGTAATGTTGAATCATCCATCTTACCAAGTAAATTTTTCATGTAACAGTATCTGACACTATACTGCATTCAACAAGAATTTAGGTTTTTTTCTTCTTTGACATTATTTAAGTCACCCGTACGTCTAACAAACATATATTCGATATAAGTTAGATCGTGTCGACCTATTGTGGATATTGAAACTAGCAAGAAGCACGAGCAAAAGGAAGAGTGATCCAAGCATGGACAAGATGATAGAAGCTTCGAATCGGACTATAATATTTCTTGAAAATGTAGAATACATTGTTCCATTCTGCGTGCGAGTTCCCGTTAAGGGCTATGACTCCGACAGCCTCCATCGCTTCGTTGGCGGTGAAGAGCAGCTTCACCATGGTTAGGTCAATATATAGACCCATTGCAGTACAATACCTATGATGCAGTTAAGTACAAGCATGCCATGCTATTTGACACTACAAAGTACATGACATTGAATTGAAATATTGCAACAACTCAGAATTGAAATCAACGTGTGGTCCACTGTGTCAACAATTTAAAATATACCAATGGATTAATTAATGAAATCAATTGAGCAATTCTGTTGTCGAAGTGGGTCGATCCAAATAAATATGTTGTTAGTCGAATCCAAGGATGAGACTTCTGTTTTGGCCGACGAAAGGTTCACTTTAATGGGCTTTTTTTCGGTTAGAATTTGGATATGACCCGAATTCCTTGTTGAAATAATTGAAAAATTCTAATTGAAGTGCACGTCAAATATAATTCAATTTGAAATGCTATTGGAGTCTTATGTCAAGTTGAATTTTTATTTTGAAAGCTCATTGAGAGTTGGAAATTGGTATTGGACTTGAAGAAGAATTTGATATAGAAAACAATTTAAAAAAAAAATATTCAGATTGCCCTGCGACGGCCGTGGCGCCCAGAGGTGGGCGCCGCGGCTTGTGTTGTTCAGGTTTTCCTCGTTTTCTTCTCCTACTTTTTTGGACTGATCTTTTGGCATTTTACTTCATAAACAACTCTACGAAGGGGGTTTAGACATCCCCTACATATTTTATATAAATACTAAGTTCTTCTATACAATTTGATAAGTGTGAAAAAATAAATTACTAAAATTCTAGAATCCATTGTAATTTTCGCTCTTCTTCATTATTCTTGGTCAATAAAATCTCTTAATTTATCTGCCATATTTCTTGTCCTAATTATTCTTTTACTTGATCAAATACTTTATTATTGTACCATATAACTTCAACATCTCAATCCGTTAATTGGTTTCATAACAATTAGAATTATTCTGATATCTTATTTGTTTCACAACATTTTCAATAGATTTATTTCCACAATCGAGTGATTTGACCAATTGATTCGAAATCGGTTCCACTTCATTCAAATATGTCTCGACTCCTCCGCGATTGATTGTTGGAAGAGTTTTGCAACTTTTGTACTAGTTCTGTACATGACCAATGAGAATTTTTCTTCTTTCTTTGACAAAAATTATTCTTGATTTTGATCATCATACGTAAATATGTAATTTAGGAAGGAAATAGACGAAACTCTTAGGAAATTAGAAAATTAAGAGTCGTGCAAGTGCAATTAGTCACAAGAATCGCCTTATGTGACTCGAGGCTTCAACTCCAAATATATAGACTCATTTTCGTGTAAACAAGGGGTCTTAATACTTAATTCCTTCAAAAGAAAACCGGAATCTCACTAATTTCTCCTAATTTATGCATTATTTCTTTGAAATTACTAAATATTTACTCAAGATTTCTTCTTTTTCTTTTCACTTGCATAATATTATTCTATTAAAATGTTTTTTTAAAACAAATTAATAAAAGCATCGCGGCTTAGCTTACACAGTAGAGGACAGGTAGTTCCAATAGCAGTGACTGTAACTTGTAAAGGAGGCAAAGTTTCAGTGATGTTTATAGAAATAGTTTGAGTCTCCTTGTTTACCCCCGCCGCCACCGCCGCTACCGCGGCGAAAGCCAGCTCCATAATGAGAAGCAACATTTGGAAGCAAATCAACCTCCTTGAACCAATCCCCGCCTTTGAACCGTCAGTTGCTCCGCCATTGGTCGCTGTCAGCTGGTGGCTCTCCATGAAGGGATCAGTGAATGCTGATCTACATGGAGAAATTAAAGTGCTTATATATACACGTGCATGCATACATGGTACTTAAAATCGGAAATTTGTTTTAAGAATTCTTTAAAAATTTCAAAGACTATAAGATATAAAGGTACAAAACAAGATGTTCAGTTACATAATCAAGAAATCTAATTCACAATAAATTTTCAGGAAGTTGGATTGGCTGACAGGGATCACTTTAGAAAACCTTTGAATCTGGTAAGAAGTTTTCCCCAGCATCCTCTTCGACCCGAACAGCCACAACCAGATGTATTCCGTGAACAGTTTCTTCCTCGACCAATCAGTTCTAGATGTGCACGATAATCTGCTATGTTTATTGCCCAAAAACATCTGATGAAGGCACTAAATCCGAAGAATAAGTTTTACTTGCTTTAATCAATGCTCCTCACAAAACATTATCAAGTTTCGTAATTCACAATGAATGCCTGAAGTCATCTGATAATCGTTATTGGTCAATAAGTATCAACGACTATCAAATGGCATTGGGTCTCGGTATTGTTTGGTAAGGAAAATTCAACAGTATTAGACAGTATTAACAAAGGAAAATTTTTGTTCATCATACTGTCCAATTCTATCTTATATTGTGTACCAAACATACTCTTGTGGTATTACTATCAATGAAACAATGAACAAATGAGTTATCGATCAGATATGGTTTTCAGTTCCTCACATAAGATCTTTATTTGCTTAAACAAGTAATTTCTCAATGCATGTTAGTAGAACCAAGAAGTTGCAACTCATTTAAAAAATAAAAAAAATCTGCCTGGTTTTCCCTAAACTTGACTGAAAATACAGTAAAAATAGTAAGGGTGTGTTCGGTAGAGATTAAAATCGGATTAAAATTGAAAAACTAGCCGTTATTGTTGACTTTTATTAGATGAGGAGAATCCAATAACGGCTATATTTTCAATTTTAATTGACTTTTAATCTCTACCGAACACGCCCTAAATATACAATTCCCGTTCCAGAAGACAAACCTCCTTAAAAGTTCAAAAGAGAAACCCTCTTTNGTTCGGTAGAGATTAAAATCGGATTAAAATTGAAAAACTAGCCGTTATTGTTGACTTTTATTAGATGAGGAGAATCCAATAACGGCTATATTTTCAATTTTAATTGGCTTTTAATCTCTACAGAACACGCCCTAAATAATTAACTTAGTGTTCGGTAGCAAAGAATTGAAGCCTCAGAATTGGAACAATAAAAACCTCCGTTCAAATTTGAATGAAATTGTGTGAATTTCAATGTTCTAAACATGACGTGATCAAAATACGGCATATGTTAGTTAACATAGCACCTGATTTCATTCACAAGCAGTTCTGGTGTCAAAGCTGCTGAGACAAATGGCAAATGCCTGGAAAGCAGAGATCGGGTACTGATAGTCCATTGTGAACACATCCTTTGCCACTTTTCCGAATTGGAGAATAACATCCTCGTGCTCTTGTCCACCGGCTCCATTCTCAACAGAAGCAACCAGCTGAAAGTTCTTCACAGAAGCGACTTTCACACGTCCATTGAAGTTGAGATACCAGCACTGGAGTTGTTCGTTCCATGTAGGAGACTTGTTTTTCAAACTTAGCATCTCAACTTTCAATGTTGATGCTGGTCCGGATTGAAAACTATCTACGGAAGTTGATTTTGATCTGAAAAATGGAATGGAAAGAAAGGAATATAGGTTGCCACGCGGAAAAACAGTTTGTAGAGGAACCACACCTCCGGGTTCAATCGCAGAAGCCGGTATAGAATCCATGATGCACTGCATTCGCCTTGGACCCCTATACCCACATTATATATTTATGTTAGCGAGGAAGGGTAACTGAAACAAGGACCTCATCTGTGTTTAAAATAGGCAAATGTTGAAACTTATGTTTGGCAAATAATTCACTATCTTATAAGTTATAGGACCCCACAAATTGTACGGACCACACATAACTATGGTTTCCAACAGCTTATAAGCCAAGTAAGTTCGGTTAAAAGAGAGTGAATTATTTGCCAAACATGGAGCTTGTTTGGGAAAACTTATAATCACATTATAATTTAACCACACATTTCATAGGACCCAAAACTACTCCCCATTTATCCACCACTCATTTCTATCACAATATACTTCAACAACGTAAAATCAAACCCAAACAAGCTAGTGCTAAATAAGTATGTTTGCTAGATAATCCCTCACCTCGAACCCAAGATGTTCACCTCATATGAAATGTGGGCCACAGGATAGTCGCCACAAGGGACCCTAGGAGAGACTTGTTTCATTCCAACTAACCTCGTGGAATGAGATTTCGTAACTTTAGCACCAGCATTTTGGGGCTGTACATCATAGATTGTGAACTTGGTCCGCAAAAAATTAGATCTGCAATCATGGATCATAAGGAAATTTCAATCTGAAATGTGAGATTTAGAAAGCATTAAGGGCACATGCAATGAAAATTTACCTTAACTTTCCAACATAGAATGTGCTATCTTTTGATACATCATCAGCATTTAGAGATATTATGTACTCTGTATATGATGCGCATCTAAATCTTTGAGCAGAAAGAAGGAACTTCCCATCATCATTAGAAGCTGTCGAAAAATTCCGTTCTTGTTACATTTGAAATTCAGTAAAGGAAACAATGGTGTATGACTTAATTAATAGCCATTAAATTTAATGCATCCAAATACGCACAAATTTACTTGTAAAATAAATAGAATCCACTGAAATAGATGATTAATCTTCACCTTGATTCAAATTGAGGTAAAGGAGATATGCCTGCGCACCACGATTCCTTTTGATGAAACATTGAATTAGGGTGTTTCTTGGTCCAGGCTACAGGAAACGAAATCAAAGATGTTTTCGTATAATATAAAAATAAGGAAAGAAAAAGCCAAACAAAATGCATCTGTTCTAAAGGAACACATATTGTTAAAACCAATCATTCAAAAATTTAGTGTACAATAAGAAACGTGTTCAAATGGAAACAGACAACCCCAAAGCAAGTTTCCACGGCAACAACTTGTTACTGGGTTGGTTTTTAACGTGATAGCGTTAAACAGAAACTTCAAAAGGATATTGCATAAATCATCTGGTTCCAGTGAAAGTAAATTCAACTTTGAATATACAGCGGGTGAGTTCATGAACTCGTCTCACATTTTCACCAATGGATGACCCGAAAAAGGACAAGTCGAGATAAATCATCAGATGCTAAAGCCAGAAATTAAATGTGTTGATATGAGAAGATTCGAAAACCTTGTTTAGAATAAATTAAAAATGCATTTAGGAGAGATCTATGGGATAATTGGGTTCACTACATATTGATATGGCTTCGAATGGAATTTACTAGCGAGTTTGATGCATGATTTTTTATTTATTTTTTCATATGTCAAACATCTATCTAGAAAGGTCTTTTTTCATCAAGTAGCAAGGAATGTTTTTACAATGAAAACCTTGAAATTTCTTCCTTCCATATTCCTGTCACAAAAATTGCTTCAGAAAGTGCTATTATCCCCTAGTAAGTAAAAACATATGAGAAAGATTTTGCAAGAAACCATGGGTACAGAACCTCAGAATTGGTTGCTAACTTGCCATCATTGGATTGTGATCTGTATACGCATGGTTTTGCTAGTAATGGATTACCTAACACATACAAAAATTACGAACATCTATACCTAGGATTTCATCAAAGCAGTAATTTATACGGTTCATCAAAATCATTAATATGAAGATGCAAAATAAAATTCTTAATGGTACTGAACCTGCTTCAGGGCAATGGGAAACGTCAACTTGCCGGAGACTTCCAGGGTTCTTGTTATTTCCTTCATGATTTCTCTCCAAGTCCTACAAACACCCGCACAAGCAACCACATTCTTTCTCTGGGGCCAATTACACCCGGATTCCTCAACCCGGTTCAATATATCCCGCAAGAGCTCCAAAGGAAAATTGGCCCAACAATTCAGCTTCAAACTATCCTTGGCAGTAATTGAACTATCCAGACCCATCGGCCAGGAAATTGGCTCTAACCCATCATAAAACTTCAATTCAGACCTAGTCCACGACAGACTCCCAGTCCCCATATCGTGAATTATACTCCTGAATAACATAATTAAATGAATCCAAACAAACAATTTCTAATAATATTAAACAAAACCCCCCAAAAAGATCCAATTTTGATCGGAATCTCCAATAACAAAGTGAAATCCAAACAAATAATTTCTATAGAGATTAAATTCAATTATGTTTAATCAATCTTTCATTGAAATCTCACTAACCCATCAACCCCAATAAAAACAATCTTCCAAAAATATACCTGTATCACTCAGGAGAATGAAGTGGCGCGTAACTGAAAACAGGGTGACAAGCAGTACAAGAACAGATGCTTGCAAGAACTAAGAAGTCTTTTCACCAATTTTTAAAGCTAAAGCTGTAATCTTTTGACAAAAAATTATTTCTAAACATCAATCTACTGTTCATATTCCTAAAGAAGGTGCCTGGCTCTATGCCTTCAAAGTTCAAACAGGTTTTTTGGATTGGGCTCCATTATTGTAGATTTTAGTAATTTTTTGGAAGATTGTGGAGTTAGGAAAAAGGGTAAATAATTAGATTTATGTATAATATTATTTTATTGAATAAATATGATTGAAAAGAGAGAAAAATATTTCAATTTAACGGGATAATGCCAAATGGGGGCATAAGAGAAGAAGAAATATACCGAGAGTCCGAGACAGAGAAAAGTATTCAGGTGTTATACCATCTGCCATAATTACCATTTGCAACTGTTTTCTCTTGCTCCACGTTTGGGAAGTTTAAGTATAAGTTACTTTGATTTTAAAAAGTTGCTTATTTTAAAATTATTCTTAGTTTACTATTAAACTCCATGTTTGACACGTATTCTTTTAAAATACATTCTTTTAAAACTCATTTTTAACTACACATTGTTCAATAAAAATAATATTTTTCGTCACATCAATAAATTTTCCTTACTTTTTAACCACATATTTCACGTCATAATCACTATTTAAAATACATTCTTTTCTCAATAATATATATCAAATACACTCAAAATAGATAAATCAATTTAAATTTGATTGATAGAATATTAGTTTTTTTTTTTTTTAGAGATTTTTTGACAATAGATTTTATGATCAATTTTTTTAATATTGTGTGATTTAAAAATGTGAAAAAATTATGGGTTCACATTCAAAATTATTTTATTGAAAAAATATGTGGTTGACAATGAATTTGAAAAAAAAAATGAATTCTAAAAATTGTGGCCAAGAGAATGTATCCAATATTTGTACACATTTCACTTGCCAAACAAGGTGAAGACTAACAAACAACGTGATATTTTATTAAAGATATAGATTTCGCTAGTCTTTTTGCGGTTAACGAAATTGTCAAATAAAAATAATTATAAGTTGAATAATCAAATTAAAATATGGACGTGTTCGGTAGAGATTAAAATCAGATTAAAATTGAAAAATTAGTCGTTATTGTTGACTTTTATTAGACGAGTGAGACCCAATAACGACTATCTTTTCAATTTTAATTGA
>CAIGRK010420136.1:0-25602 GCA_903798315.1 Fraxinus greggii | reverse complement strand
AATGGAAACAAATTCTATCCTCAATTGAAAAAAAAAATTCTCTTTAATGGTCAATTTCCATGGAAAACAAAGTCTAACAAACACCAAAAAATTCAAAATTTCAACATTTTTCAGGTGGAAAATTATACCAATCAAACACAATTAATTGACAATTCCCAAAAAAACAATTCTAAACAATTCAATTTCATCTAATTTATTTTCTTTCCACCCAAATTTCACTCTTGAAAAAAAAATCACTCTTTCAATCAAACGAACCCCAAGTATAATTTGAATTAAATCTACTTATTTCTGTAGGAAATTGAGGAAGATGATGTTGATCCAGACGAATTATCATATGAGGTACATAAGTATCAACATCACAATTAATTAGCTCGGAAAAAAATATAATTATAAATTTACTTTTATTTTATGGTAAGTGCAGGAATTGATTGCTCTGGGAGAATCGGTTGGAGTAGAGAGCAGGGGATTATCAGAGGCTGAAATTAGTGGACACTTGCATCCTCTTGCGTGGAAATCTCTTCAAAACTCTCTTACAAACATTGATAGGTGAGTCTAATTGTTCCAAATTATGATTAATTGTTATTTCTTTTAATTTTAGACTATTTGTTCGTTAAGATTCTAATAAAAAAACCCACAACGATTATATGAAATATGTACTTTTAAGAGAAAAAAAAATGAAAATATGATCAACGTATAGGATTTGGGTTATTCTAAATAAGGTTTAGAAAAAGTATAGGATCCACAATGTGGAGAGATATGTTAAGAGAAAAAATTCGATGTTGATTGAATATGAAAATAAAGATTTAATCTCAAGACCTAATTGGCTTGTGGGTTAGAACCCTATCAAGAAGGTAACATTATTATGGGTTATCTTTAGTTTAGAGAGTTAAAGAGTCTGTTTGACATGACTTTGAAAAGTTAAAATGAACTTTAGAGATCTAAAAGTTTTAGACCCGTTTGATTAATTTTTTATAAAAGTGGGTCTTCCAATTAGAAAAGTTTTTAAAAGAAGCAAATTAGTGTGACTTTCTTTAAAGAAAATTCCTTTAAAAATTAGTTTTGAAACTTTAATTGAGGTAGCTTTCTTAAGTGGATGTTTGGTGGATGTTAAAATTAGATTTTTAGTAGATTGTGATATAAATTTTTGAAATGTGTGGTTGAAAAGTTGTGGGACCCATGAAAAATGTGGTTAATATTGATTGTTGAATTTGACTCACATTAAAATCTGATTTTAATCCAAAACAAACGGGGAGTAAAAACTTTTCTATGAGAAGTCGTAGCAAAAACGTAAACTCTACCAAACGAGCCCTTATTAATAGAGTATCCACCCGTTTAGGCTCATTCTTTTCCATTTGAGTTATAATATAGAGAGAGGGAAATTTTTTCAAGGAGATTTAAACTCACAAGTTACAATTACATGAAGGAGAATTTATAATATCACACAAAACATATAAAATATAAATTAATAAACCCTATATATCTATAAGTTTTTCTATTTAACTTACTACATAAAAAGGAAAAAAGGCTTGGATTAAATTCACATAATTAATATATATTTTTGAACAAAAAGGTGTGTGATATGCCAAGTGGAGTTCGAAGGAGGAGAAAAGCTTGTGGCGCTACCTTGTGATCATCCATATCATTCAGATTGTATATCTCAGTGGCTTCAGATTAACAAGGTACATATAACTTAATGCACACATACGTATGATAATTAACTTAAAATCGTTCAAAATACATATATTTAGTTCGACTCCAGTTCTTCGACTCAATCCATTTTTTTTTTCAAAAATAAAAAAAAATTGAGAATGACACGATCATTTTTTTTAATATTAAGTTGCTGATATTTTATGTACATTATTTGCCTAATTTGCAGATTTGCCCAATATGCGGGAACGAGGTCTCATCTGATAAAATTTCAAAAAATGTATAAACAAAAAAAATCCCGTGTTTTTTTTATTGAATTTCTAAAATTTATACTGTGTATATATTGTAATTTAGTTACTTAATTATATAGACATTACAAATTTGCTTAATGCTTAATTTATTTCATATTATTTCGTGTATAGTCTGTACTGGGTTGAACCTTAATTTATTCAAATTTCATTTCGCTGAAGGTTGACAGACAATCTAGGAATTATCATTTTCTAAAATAAATTTATGTAAAATAAATCGAATTTAATTAGACAATCATACAATTTTCTTTTTATTTTTCTTTTTGCCGGTCAAGTATACGTTATTCAATAATTAAATAGAGAAAAATAATTTCTTTTAGGAAAAACCATCTTGAAATTTTGTGTCACCGTGAAGAGATGCACACAAATATACAAATACTGTAACAACCCAAATTTTTTTATGTTCAAGTTGCTATCAAAAACTAAATTTCTTAATAATTTAATTATTTATGAATTTGTGTATGAATAACTTACAAAAAATTGATTAGTGATTTCCCATATTATTTAATTAATATATTTTGAGTCGTAAATACATGTATACATGATGGCTGATGCTTTCAACATTTAACTGTCAACATTGTAAAAGACAAACAATATTTACCTCAATTGATGATAAATAATCAAACTTAATAATTAACACAGTCGCCATCAAGCAGTGTTCTAAAAGGCGACACCTAGGCGCGATACGTGGCGGAAACTTAGCTTGACGCCTTATTTAGCGTTGATCACTTTATCCGTTTTAGAAAAAAAATTTTAAAATTTTTTACAATTCTTTTAAGTTAAAATTTAAAGGTTGATTTACATTAAAACTTATCTTTTTGTTGGAAACTTTTTAAAATGTATAAAATTTATATAAATCTATTTTAGACATTTGATATGTATTATTTTTAATTATTAAATGATTTTTTGATTGATTAAAAATTAAAATAATATTAAAATAAGAAAATGTCTTTTTACGCTTTTTTACGCATATGCCTCGCCAAAACTTGTCTAGCTCATAGTTTGGCCTCCACGCATCGACACGCATTACTTCTCTTAAAACACAACCATCAAGTCAACATAGGAAAATGCATAATCAAATCAAATCATATTCCAAATTCTTAAAAGAATTATTCATCTGATAAAAATAGCAAAAAATTGTTTTGTTACACCAGATTAATTTGTTGAGTTCTATAAGTCCTGACATCATGACTGCACTTCATTGCGTACCAACCAACGAACCGTTCTAATCTGTGAGAAGCAGGGAAAAAATGATGAATACATGAGAATAAATAATATGACACGAATAATGATGCAATCCTGAATAAAATATTAAATCACGCATCAAAAAATACTGTCATATTATATCTTTAGAAAACCGGTAAGAACTCATAATATATCACATCTTTGATACCGGGTAATCATCTATATCATATCATAACTTTTATTAGCATAATATTTATCAACCTGAGAAAATAAATAAAACGGGACAAATCATTTGCACCTCGTAATCCTACCTCGTTAGATCAATCAAATTTTGAAATAAAGAGAATGCGCGTTTACAATATTTATTTTTTGTGCAGTCCTGTATGTGCCTGTATATGGTGAAGCCGGACAGGGATCATTCGTACTTTGAATGCAATTTACATTTCCTTTTGATCAAGTTGGTACTGGTGGTAGCAGCGATAAATTTTTTAATTGGTGATACACATAGTCAGTGTCATCGATTTTTTGTGTACACGTTACATATTTTGAACGAAAATAAATGAGAGAAGTAACGAAAAATAAACCCTTTATTAAAAGATTCTAATCGGGACTATTGGTAATACAATTTTCTATTTCAAAACAGATATAAGTCCCCGTTTGGTCCCATTTTTGAAAAATTATTTTTGCACAAATTTATTTTTAGTCATACATTTCATGGATCTTATAACTTTTATCAACTTTTTAAATTACACATTTCATTAACTTTTATCAAATTTTATTATAAAAGTGATTTTTATCAAAACCAAACGCGGGCTGAATAAAAGTTCAAGTTGGAATTGAGTTGTGCATAGTCAATAAATGCATCCGTTAGATGCATGAAAGTCGACAACATGGCTGGTGGCTTTAAGAAAATGAATAGAGGAATCATTCTTCGTTGACTTGATTCGTTGACTTGAAGTGAGAATTGATATTAGTAATTAAGGACATGTTTGGATCGGATTATAATATGATTTTAATTTAAGTTAAAGTCAGACAGTTAATATTAACTATGTCTTTCATGAGTCTCACATCTTTTCAATCACACATTTCAAAAACTTCTATCACAATCCATTAAATATTTAATTTTAATCTCCACCAAACACCCTCTAATTGACATGAATTTTATCGTAATATGAAGGTCTAATCACATTTTTACTCCTAACTTATGCATACTCTTTCTCTATGTTTTTCAAGTTTTAATAACAACGATCAATCTTAAATAAAAATTGAATTAATTTAATGGATGAATATGATGATGTCAAATCATGATCGTCAACATTATCAACTATCATTGTACGTTGATTAGGTCAGAAGTTCCTCTCAACTTTGTCTTTTCCAAGGTATGTTTGTATATATATACACAGAGAGTCTGAGAGAGTGTACAAGAGATATATAGAAATTATATTAATGGCGGGATTATTCGACAAGCAGGCGGCGATATACTTGGATGCAAGGCCTACTTATCCAAAAGAGTGGTATTCCATGCTGGCGGAGCGAACCTCAAATCACTCTCTTGCTTGGGATGTCGGCACCGGCAACGGCCAAGCAGCTATAGGTGTAAGTATATATTATCCGCCCTCTTTTTATATTTTAAGTTTTGCCATGTTTGGTGTAAATAAAAATTAGATTTTGATATAAAAATAATCTGTGTATTTACGGCGGTAATATCTGTGAGAAGGCAAAACATTGAAAATTGAAACCTGCTGTTGAGTTGATGGTCATGTATTCATTTTGGATAAAGCTCCCAAAAGAAGCTCGCTAATTATTCTCCACGTGCAGAAATTATTTTCACGGAAGCTTACCAAATACCGACATAAGTGGGCCCCACCATGTATTAATGCGCGGGGGCCCACTCATTTGAATATTCCGTAGAAATTGCTTCTGTACGTGAAGCATAATTCGAAGCTCACCTAGAACAAAAATCCATATATTTTACTTTGAAATTTGATGAAGTGGAGCATGTCCAACTTATGCTATGGTTTGCTAGTTAGGTGATATGGAAGTTGAAATGCTTTCAAGCTACAACAAACACGGATTTTAATTCTAAAATTTGTCTATAGAATGGATTACTATCTAAGAGTATTTTATTTTTTAAAATTAAAATAAAACCTCCTCTAAATCTAGAGGAAACATAAATCCGAAAAGGAAATACTAATTTTAAGTAAGCTTAAAAATCTAGATGAAAATCTAGACATTTATCTATTTTTCCTCAATCGTATCAGATTGACTGAGTTCTTGTCAGTTTGCATTGAAAATTTCATAAAGAATAAAATAATAATTAAAAAATTACTTATCAGTCAATAACTTGGAAAATGGAATAGAGGGAACAAATTTGTCAAACCCTGCCTGCTGCAATCCATGTTTTAATGTACATGGAAAATGAAATAGACGGAATCATTTTATCTTAAAGTTTTAATTCGTAGATTAAGGATATATTTAAATTAGATCTTCAACTCTTTCCTTTACATGTAATCTGAATTTGTTTCCTATCAAACGTATGGTACATACACAATTATATCAAACGTATGGTACAAACACCCCTCTTGTTTCTAAATACTGTCGTGTCTCCCGAATGGAACTTGTACTAGGTTGCTGAACATTACGAGCAGGTGATCGGAACAGATGTTAGTGAAGGGCAGCTGAAGTACGCAATGCCACATCCCAAAGTTAGCTACGTCCACACGCCACTCTCCATGTCCGATGATGAACTAGTGACCTTAGTAGGTGGTGAAGGTACTGTTGATTTGATAACTGTAGCAGAAGCAGTTCACTGGTTCGACCTTCCAAGATTCTACTCCGTTGTCACTCGACTTCTTAGAAAGCCAGGAGGCGTAATCGCTATCTGGGGCTATAAAGGCATTAGTAAGATTAGTCCATCCTTTGATGCAGCCATACAACGTTGGTTTCAGACAATACTTCCTTATTGGAATTCGAAGGCTGACATTGTGGCCGATGCATACAAGACACTTCCATTTCCCTTTGAGAGTGTAGGGTTGGGTTCTGAAGGGAATCCACTCTTTCTTGATATCCCAAAGGAAGTTTCATTCGAGGGGTATTTGGGATTCATTAAATCATGGTCTGCTGTTGCTACAGCAAAGGAAAAAGGTGTGGATTTGTTGCCTGCAGGGGTTGTTAAAGAGTTGGAGACTGCTTGGGGAGGTGCTAATGTAGTTAGAACTATTGTGTACAAGGCATTTATGCTTTCTGGAAAAGTAAAGCTTTAATATAAGATTGGAGGGGTCAAGGTCAAGTATATGGCCTTATCTGTGTGGTGCCTTCTCATTCTCTATCTTATAAGTTGCATGAGGTGGTTCTTGATCACCTCCCATTTCAGTGTCAGAGAACAAAGCTATGTCATTTCCAAATTCACCCCCATCTCAAGTTTCGGATTATCGTTAAAGCTTATACCTTCATATCTAACCGGATTAAAAATCTAAATGGTCATTGAACGTTGCACAATATTTTTTATTGATCATTTTAAAAGTTTTTAGATGATCACCAAATTTATCAAACCGTTTTATCACATTGGCCATTAAACTCTAAAATGTTTTTTGATGATCGCCGACTTATCAAATTGTTATCTCATCAATCACTCAATAACTCCCTGATTTTATAAGTAATGAATGAGATAACACTTTGATAAGTTTGGTGACCATTCAAGAAACTCTTAATAGCTTATTTTCGACGAACAAGTGAAAAAAATAATTAAAAAGAAACCTTTGTTTAAAAGCTTATTGGGACTATTGTCTAGAATTCTTTGATATTTTAATTCTATTTTTATCTTTTTCATAATTTCGCTTTGCTGGAGAAGATTGATAGTATGCATGAATATCACAAAAGAACAAAAATTAAAAAATTAAATAAGATTAAGAAAGTCGACCCGGATCAATTTTATCGTTTAAGAAAAAATTGCTATAATTTTATTTAGAAAATGGTACATAAAATAATAAATATAAAATAATTTAATCATATTACTATAATTGCAGTCAAAACAAATATAACAATATAAATGAATAGAGTTCGAGTTCAAATTGAATTGTGCCCACGTATTTGTTTGGAAAAGAATCGAACCATCCTACATATAAATAATAAATGAATGGAGTTCAAGTCGAAACTGAATTGTGCCTAATCTATCAATTCATGCATAATTTTTAATTTGTATCTAAAGACTAATGAAACTCGATAAAATGGTTAGTAAGAATCAACAAATAACAATTCTTTATAATTGATTTGAGGTGAGAGTTGACTTAAGTAATTAATATAACTAGGATTTCATTTAATGTGAAGGTCTAATCACATTGTTACTTCTTCTCTATGATTTTTCCAGCACTAGTAACAACAATCAATTTAACATCTTTTTAAGTGGGACACTATCGTTATAAAGTCCATGTTTGAGCCCTTTTTTAAAGAATATATGGGAGCTCGAGAATAACAGAAAAACATGCGTGTAGGACAACGTCGTTTAGGTTCAAAAGTTTCTCTCAACATTGTCGCTTCCAAAACTTTCCTATCATTTTAATTTTTAAAACTCATTTTTTTCCGGGCTCATTTTCCATCACACCCCAACGGAATAATTTTACAAGTACACTTTCTAACCACACATCTCTCAAAATATTTAGGGCATGTTCTATTTACCATTTTCAAGTCTTTTTCTGTTTTCGATTTTTTTAAAACGGTGAAATCTCTTTCTCATTTTTGAAAACGCGTTTTTGAAAATAAGTTAAAAATTTACAAAGAATACACAAAACGACAAATTTGTTGTTTTGGGTGTTTTCAGTTATAATCAAGTCAAAATTTTCAAAATGGGTTTTGGGTGTTTTCACAACAATTTTCAAAATGACAAAAAGAACACATTTTCAACAATCTCAAAACGGACACTCAAAACACAAAACTCAAAATGAATTCAAAACTCAAAACTCTTTCTTTTTTCAAAATCTANTAGGGCATGTTCTATTTACCATTTTCAAGTCTTTTTCTGTTTTCGATTTTTTTAAAACGGTGAAATCTCTTTCTCATTTTTGAAAACGCGTTTTTGAAAATAAGTTAAAAATTTACAAAGAATACACAAAACGACAAATTTGTTGTTTTGGGTGTTTTCAGTTATAATCAAGTCAAAATTTTCAAAATGGGTTTTGGGTGTTTTCACAACAATTTTCAAAATGACAAAAAGAACACATTTTCAACAATCTCAAAACGGACACTCAAAACACAAAACTCAAAATGAATTCAAAACTCAAAACTCTTTCTTTTTTCAAAATCTATTACTATAAAAAATGAGACACAAACGGTGCAAAATCATATACAAACAAACACAACTGGAGAGAGAGAGAGAGAGAGAGAGAGAGAGAGAGAGAGAGAGAGAGAGTATAACAGATTGTGGAGGAGTCCATTGATGCTTAATTATTGATAGATAGATAGATAGATATACAGAAAAATAGTAATGGCAGGACTCTTTGACAAGCAGGCAGCGATATACTTGGATGCAAGGCCTACTTATCCAAAAGAGTGGTATTCTACGCTGGTGGAGCGCACCTCGAATCATTCTCTTGCTTGGGACGTCGGCACCGGCAATGGCCAAGCAGCTATCGGTGTAAGCCCAACTCCTTTTTATGTTAAGGAAATCCAGTCAATTTTCAGATATGCGTGAAATCTTAAGACTTGAAAATCCTTCTGAAAAGAAACTTGATATATATTGGTTATTGATTTGGATTTATCAATTACTATGTCCCGCAAGATTAGTCCTTTCATATCGAGTCTAATCTTTTCAAAGAAGCACGTACAATATTGTTTCCGAGCCAAAGTTCATGCGCAAGAAAGTCGTAGTATATACTTTATTCAGTACAAACTCATTTTTTTTTTTCCAGATGTTCCGCTATGATAATGAGAAATATTTTTGCATATATGCCCAAATCAATAAATAATATCAAAATATGATAAATCAGCCCGAACCGGCTTCCTAATGGGATACCCTATACGCTAATAAATTTCACTTTAGCCAATGATCTAATCGGAGGAATAATTCAGACAAGTGTAACGAACTTCTTAATCGCATTATTGATTAGAAATGAATTTTCTAGAATTTGATTTCATACCATCAAAGCATTTAGTAATTTTAAGACTTGAAAGTCCATCTGAAAAGAAACTTGATATATAGTGGTTATTAATTTAGATTTATCAATTAATATGTCCCGCAAGATTAACTCTTGCATATTTATGTAAAATTTACCCCATAAAATATTATCCGACCAACGACGATTTCCACACACACACATTCCCCTCTCTTTCTCTATCATTTAATAGTAATCTTGAGTTATCAATTGTTCCAGCAACTTGAGGAATATGCAAGTTCAAACCAGGATTGTAACAACTTACTATAACTACCAATCTTTATTATGGACAACCAGGTTGCCGAACATTATGAGCAGGTGATCGGAACAGATGTTAGCGAAGGGCAGCTAAAGTATGCAGTGCCACATCCCAAAGTTCGCTACATCCACACACCACTCTCCATGTCCGATGATGAATTAGTGACCTTAATTGGTGACGAAGGTACTGTTGATTTGATAACTGTTGCACAAGCAGTGCATTGGTTCGACCTTCCTAGGTTCTACTCTGTTGTCACTCGACTTCTCAGAAAGCCAGGAGGTGTACTCGCCCTCTGGGGCTATAAAGATATTAAGGTTAGTCCAACCTTTGATGCAGCCGGTCTACGTTGGTTTCAAACAACACTTCCTTTCTGGAATTCGAAGATACAGCATGTGTACGATGATTACAGGACACTTCCATTTCCATTTAAGAGTGTAGGATTGGGTTCTGAGGGGAATCCACTTCTTCTTGATATACCAAAGGAAGTTTCATTTGAGGGGTATTTGGGATTTCTGAGATCATGGTCTGCAGTTGTTACTGCAAAGGAGCAAGGTGTGGATTTGCTGCCTGAAGGGGTTGTTAAAGAATTGGAGACTGCTTGGGGAGGAGCTAAACTAGTCAGAACCGTAGTCTATAAGGCATTTATGCTTGCTGGAAAAGTAATGGTTTAATATCATTATGCTCTATACTTGTTAAGTCCAAATTATAATTAGTAATTTCCAAATTTTTAATCGACAATTTCCTTAGTCAAATTGAGTACTAGTTGAATTGTATTAGGAGTTTATTAAATTGTAATCAAAGTCAAAATAGTTAAGGATTAGTAGTACAAGTCTTGAATGAATCCAATATGTCAAAGATGTCCAATAAGATCGCATATGATCAAGGGAATATAACTAGAAATTTAAAGAGTGTCAAAGAACCGCACAAATCATGCTCCAAATTTTCAGTCGCAACCTGTAACGCATTTTCACATAGAAAACATTGGAATTTGGACAAAGTTACTCTAGAAGAATTGTAGCTCTTTGAGTTAGCTTTCCAACGCATTCTAAATCACTTGAATCGGATATCGAGAGAGAGATTTATGATAAAAATATTGAAAATTGTTTAGTTGTCGCTGAACTAGCGCTCGAACGACGTAGTTATCCGAGAAACAGTAATATTCGATTTTAAGCTGATTTTGAGTTCTTTTTCATCCCAAACACTGCCCATTATAAATTTACACATTATGAGACGTTCAAAAGTGTGTTGAATCATATATTTTCATAGAGATCATTTATTTGAAAATCCAAAACACATTCATTGATTCCAATATTCAACCACCATATTATTTGAGCCATAAATTCATCCAAACTTTGATTTTTTGATCAAACCATATTGGTTAACATTAAACCACATATCAAAACACACAAAGATCATTTGATCAAACACTAACCCGAAAGAATGAGGAGTTCTTCATTTAATCCCCCGAAGATAAATCGATCCAAAGGATCGCCCTATTACCGAATCACAAATTCAAGAAGATTAAAGTGGAGTACCAGGTGTCGAGATATAGCGTCAGGAACACACAGTCCAAGAGATTATAAACTAGAAGTCTTGATTTATTTTAAAAGAACACACCTCCAATAGGATTAAGGGAGAAGTAGGAATTGAGATCAAAAGTTCTACGGGGTAGATAGACCTAAATCGTACTGTAAGTTTATTTCGATTTATAGTGAATTATTGACTGAAAAAATGCTTGAAGTTTTTACCCAATGGGAACTTCTTCGTGATCAATTGGTGTACTTTATTGCTTCATATTACGAATTGTGAAAATTCAACATAAGATAAATTGATGTAATTGATTAACCATCTAGAAACAATTAAAATGTGACATTTTTAATTGTATAATTTCACACGTTGGCTTTAAATAAATCGGCTAATTTAAAACTTTCACTTGTAATTCTGGACATCCCTTTGGGTCAAATAAGTAATGTTGAACTCCGTATTGCGGACAGACTCGTTAAGAATTCATGTACTAATTGACAAATGTTTCTCTGTACAACCAAAAACTGATTAAGAATCCATAACGTATATCAATTTTCTATTTCTTAAAACAGAACTTGGTAAACGTAAACATTACATTTGATTGATCTGATATCGAGGTGTAGGAGCAGAATCAAACTGGCAAGAAAGGGGAGTTTCAAGGATTACCTACCACGATTTGGACAAACATTTGCAAAGTGCGATGGATCGCCACAAACGAAACACCTGCCTGATATGGGTTCACCTGTTGCAGACACAAATGCTACATCGTTTGCTTGTATTCCACTCCGGCCACCCCTGCCACGGCTGCCACTCGTGCTGAGGTTTGATGCTGTTCTACTTATGTTTCCACGTGCAACTCTGCCTCCTCCATTTATGTTATCTTCCCAACTGTATTGCAGACAATTTGATTAACAAAAAATATGGATGTGAAAGAACCTCAAGAACTAGCATACTATTGACATGTTTGTCAAGAAGGATTGAACATGACTAAACAATACTAAAACAACAAAAGAAACTAAAATATTGTTCATTGTACTGTTTAGTATTGTCTAATACTACACCTCAAATATGCTCTAAAAGGCTTGTGGCAAATGTAAATGGTGTTCATGCTACAAATTTATTCAACCGAACAAAAAAGGGCTGGGAAAATCTTAGTTCTACGTACACAAAGAAGTTGCATTCCTGCAATCGACATGAATAGAACTTCCTCCCTCTATTATTTGCAGTATTAGCAGTGCGTAGAACACAAGGTGCACCACAGGAGCTACATGGAATTGAACATTCCCCTGCATCATCAGGAATAAAAAGAATGTGTATCATTCTGCCTTTAACAGGGTTATAGACTCGCATGTATAAGAAATTCCCCTGCATCAGCAGGAATAAAAAGAATGTGTATCATTCTGCCTTTAACAGGGTTATAGACTCGCATGTATAAGAAATTCCCCTGCATCATCAGGAATAAAAAGAATAACGTGTATCATTCTGCCTTTAACAGGGTTATAGACTCACATGTATAAGAAATTTAACTCATGAATAGACTACCACAGAGGAGAATGCCATGTCAGATGAGCATTCATAAAATCTCATCATGTCGTTCCTTTTCTTTATTTTTAATCCACTCTCCCAAAGGGAACAATGCAATTACGCAGTTCAGTCTTTTCTAATCCATGGACAGGAAATACACAGCCTAGTCATACAAAGTTATAGGAATCTCAAGGATGAAGGGCCAGGAATCTGGCTTTCGATTTCGGGCATACAATTTCTGTCACTTTCTTAATTTCCTTGTCAAATATAAGCATGGGACAGGGAGGTAAACTGTATCATCTTCGTTATATTCATTTCCCCCATAATTAGGCCTGCTCGGATAGGAATGCTAAGATAGCTTCTAGCAGCCATTTAGGGGTGGCTGTCATTTATGGGATGCAGAGTGACGGGTGGTAATGATAGTAGCAGCATTAAAAGAAGATACAAGACATCCGTTACACTCATAAGAAGCCAATACAGGAAACATCGTGATAGTGCACTAAAAGATAGTAAAAGCGTCAGTGCACTAAAAGATAGTAAAAGCGTCACACCCTCCTGAGCGTCAGCTTCCTGAGATCGCACATTTTGACCACGTGAAACCCTCGAAGGACAAACGTCGGAAGAATGCCCTGTTTGTCTACAGTTTACACAAGCACCCTGCCCTCTAGAGTTACTTCGCTGAGCACTGTTAGATGACGGAGTATGCCCTGATCCTCTACCTAGCAGAAGAAAATGACAAATTAGTTATTGGATGACAAGACGATGAGCCACAGAAGCAAAATTCCTGAACTTCTGTTGTCAAACATTTCACATATTGGTATTACAAATGTTGCTTAAAATCTGCGATGGTTTGGTGAAGTAATATGAAAACAAAATTCAGATTCATGGCAATGTGTATGGATAACTGACCAGCACACCATATTAGCTAGCAAAGTTAAACTCTCAGTTGCATAGTAAGGTTCTGCACAAATGTTTTAGGTTGGTAGTACTCAGGAATCAATACAAGTAAAGATGATTGCAAAAACAGAGGACTAGTAATACAACAACAAACTAAGCCTTGTATCAATAAATTTGGGCACAGTAGCAACAAAAAATAACATATTGTACGTATCATATAAATGAGATATCATCCATACATATATATATGTTAACATGACAGAGATATCATATATGTACGTGTTGGAATCTTTTACCATAAATAATTGGTCAAACCTCATCATTGTAATTACTGTAATTTAGATCCTACTGTAATTTAGATCCTGATTGTAGCTCCTAATTTAGGGTAGCTTCCAGTAGTAGCCTTAGTCAACTATCGTAATTATATATCGTATTGTAATCTTGACAGATGAGTACAACACGAATTTCTGTTTTCTAGAAACTATAACGGTGTGTTTATTATTAGTTTGATGGTGAAGCATTGTGGTCAATTTCATTGCTAACAAAGTGATACAAGAGAATATTTTAATGCGACTGGGGATTTCACCCCCCATTTAACAAACCCAGTTAATAATATATTGTATTGTAATCTTAACAGATGAATACAACATGAATTTCTCTTTTCTAGAAACTATGACAGTATGTGTTTAATAAGTTTGATGGTGAAACATTGTGATCAATTTCAATGCTAAAAAAGTGATAGAAGAGAATATTTTAATGCGACGGGGGATTTCATCCCCCATATAACAAATTCAACTCCACCACAAAATGGAAAATGGTGCATAATATCATGCACCCCACGTCTTACCCCTTCACAACTGCTGTTAAATGCTCAATTCAGTAGATTGGTCATGAATCTCATGTCTGAACCAGCATAATAATGCGAACTAAACATGGCCTGAATGAAATTTTCTTTTTTCAGATCAGTAAATTTGCCTTCTCATTAACCTTGAGACTTCATATAGAGCCAGAGAGTGACAGGAAATCTATGATTACTCATTGACTATGTTAATGCATTTCACTTCATTACATAACACCAAATATGTGTACCAGGACGTTGAAACTCCATACCTGGTACACTGGAGCTGTTGCGTGAACCAGTTCCACAAATTTCCACTAGCTGCCTTAGAATATCATCACATCCTCCAATGCAACCTGACCAGATGTATGAAGAACTCAGCTTAACTCGGTATTAAAAAACTTTGTAACATTTTGAACATAATACAACTCTCAAACAACAAATTAACTTTGCAGTAATTAACTTTGCTAATGCTTGCACTTTTGCTGACATCTCATGGAAGAGAGATTTCAAGGAATCTAGAAATTTTAACCTTGTCCGCAAAAGACTTTAAAATGTAGCCAAAATAGAGAGAGAGAGAGANCTTAGAATATCATCACATCCTCCAATGCAACCTGACCAGATGTATGAAGAACTCAGCTTAACTCGGTATTAAAAAACTTTGTAACATTTTGAACATAATACAACTCTCAAACAACAAATTAACTTTGCAGTAATTAACTTTGCTAATGCTTGCACTTTTGCTGACATCTCATGGAAGAGAGATTTCAATGAATCTAGAAATTTTAACCTTGTCCGCAAAAGACTTTAAAATGTAGCCAAAATAGAGAGAGAGAGAGAGAGAGAGAGAGAGAGAGAGAGAGAGAGAGATCATGGAATGGCTATGATGTTGCTTACAGATCCCTCCAGACTCCATTCTCCCAAATGCTAACTGATTCCCTATTTCTGTCTTCTAAAGTCTCTTTGACAATCCAGCCTAAACCCCTTTATCTTTATAAAGATTTATTACACTTTTTAAATTCAGCATTCAAGGCTTGGGGGTACGGGTTGGGGTTATGTGACTCAGGGTTTAAATAGTATATGATATTATCTCTCTTAAAAGCAATCATCACTAGGAAAAATTTTATCAAAAGGTTCCCTTAATTAAACTTTACGAATCCTTATGACCTTTAAATGATATAGATCAATTAATCCCAAGAAAGTAAACATGGGACAAGTAATGAATAGATGAAAAAAATGTTAGCTGAATTATTTTAAAAACAATGTTGATGTTGAAAATTGTAATTACTTCTAATCAATGTTATAAAAAGCGTAAAGCGTGACTGGACATGAAGGCCAAGCTTCAAGCTTTACGAGCTTAGACGCTTAGGCGTAAAAAGCGTTACTTATTTCTATTATTTTTTTAAATACTTAATTTAAAATTACAAAGCTATATTTACTTAATAATTCATACAATTAGTCAATTATACAATTTTAAAGTTTTCAAAATACAAAAGCTAGATTATTTTTCATACTTTCGGCTTTCAACTAGACAAGTCATACTTAATAGATTTATAGGAACTTCACACATACTTTCGAAGTCTCAAAATCATAATTACATAATATTGATAGTACCATAACTTAAATCTTATCTAAATCTTTATCGAATAGAGTCATTTTTTACTTTTGAACAAATCAAGTCATTTAAGAACTTGAAACTAAAGTAAAATAAAAGCCTTTTAAAAAAAGGGAAAAAAATAAAAATAAAAAGTTAATAAACTAAAATCAAATAAAAGATTTTTTAGAAAAAAAAATTAATAAATTACACCTAGACGAGCATTAAACGGTCAACTGCTACGCTTAATTCGCGCTTTCAACAAAGCATTTTGCCCATGTCTCACACCTAGGCGTTGATACCATACACACAAAAATAAATGGACATGACAATGTTTACGAATAGTTGCTCAAACTGCTATATCACACAGAGAAGATGAATATATACTCCATTTAAAAGTTTTGATCTGTTCAAGTGGTTTTTCCAATTGTATAAAGACTAAGGTAACCTTCTTTACTTCTAATAGGTTTGTTTGCATTTGAACTAGCCTAATGATTTTACAGGTCAATTAACCCTAGGGGACCAGCAACGTCGCACGTTGATGATGGATGCCAACTAGATGCCAAATCCATCACCATGACTAAATGTGATCTATAAATAATTTAATGTAAAGGGTTTTATTTGGGTACAGATGATATCTCTATATTCTTTGAAATATTGACCACATATATGATTCCTCTTCGCATTCCATTGAGAAAGTTGTTCTGGTATGAGAAGTTTTAGGAGAATATATACTACAGAATCTCCAAAATTGTGGATTTCAAGTGGTTGACATGATCTAGATTAACCCTTACTATTTTAGTCAGTGCTATTGTAATTCTGAAATTTAAAACACATGCACAAAATATATATGTATTTGTGCAACAAAGTGGAAAGAAAAGTAAACAGATAGCGGCTTTGGAAATACATAAGTTAACTGGAGCACTAAAATTTCCCAAAGTTCAAGCTTACCTAAATGATCAACATTGTAGTTTGGCGGTATTTCCAGCCGACGAAATTTAAACTGAATCTGGTAAATGGGTCCTGTAATCATCGTTTGCATAGCATGAAATAGAGGATAACATAAATCCAGAAGCTTATTGGTAACAGAATCATACAAGAACGAGGTCGACTACATGAAATTTTGCAGGACTGACATCAATTGAATAGCTAACTTGTCATAACAATAACATGATAAAAAATTCCAATAACACAACCTGGAGCACAGCTGCTGCAAACATTAGCGGTAACAACTGCTTCTGATACTGATCCAGGAAGCCAGACAACGTTCTTGCACTGGGAAGTTATAGCAAACAAGAATAAGTAACCAAGGACTGAAGAAGAAGAGTGTTTGAATGTCAAACTTAACCCTCAAACAAAAGTACCTATATACCTACATATTTGTTTTTATATATCAATAGTCACTTAGGCAAAAGCCAAAGGCAGATGCATAAATCTAAACTATAGACAAAAAGGTTAACTACTCGTGGCATTTGAAAATTCCCACTCTCAGCATGTGACTCAAATTTTAGAATCGTGACTGGTTTGAAACTCAACAAACCTTTTTACTACTACTACTACTACTACTACTATTATTATTATTATTCATTTCTCTACTAAATATATCAATCTTGTTTATGATTGCATTTTATAAGTCTGTTCTTACAAAAATTCTATCTACAGTCTAGAATAGAGCAAAAGATCACCATTTATCACTCCACAATAAATAATGAATAAGTAGCAAAAGAAATATACACAATAAATGGCTCAATATCTCGCGCCTTTATAAAAAAAATCATATAGATGTATATAGCCCGGTATGGTACATATTCTTTTAAAATACATTTCAAAACTCATTTTCAACCACACATTCTTCAATAAAATAATATTTTTCATCACATCAATAACATTTCCTTACTTTTTAACCACATATTTCCCATCATATCACTATTTAAAATACATTTTTTCCTCAATAATATCCATCAAACACACCCATAGTATAAATCTTGTAAAAATTTCTCAAAATACACAATTCATCTTGCTAGGGCAAGACTTCTCGATTGACTAGATAAACAGATAAATGCACGTGGAATTCTTCGAAATATACATAATTTCCACTACACACATTTAAAAGGAAATTACAGCATTACACAGTGATACAATCTATGCATTTTACTCCCTTTATCCATGACTGCGTGACCTTATTTCACGACTAGGATGTCCACAAATAATTGCCTGTTTCCACAAAATGACAAAATAATCATTCTTTCCAAAAACAATGCCCTTACTCAAAATATACAATGTGACTGGCAAGGATTTTTTGGCCAACCAATTGTTTTGGGCCTAAAAATGAAAAGTCGCATCATATACCCGTTTCTTCAAATTTCACCTAAAACTCCTCTTCAATCCCTATCAAGATATTTAGCTGATGACGCTAAGAACCTCCAAGCATATATCTTTCAAATATAAAAGTCAAGGCCTCGACAGGTTAATACTTGTTGCTAGTAACCAACTTCAGAAAAATGGGGAAAGTGATCCAAACTAATTAATACAAGAAAAGGAAAAACAGATGAGACATGATAGAAAATTGGAAAGTACAATTCATATGATCTCATATTTTTACACTGAGGAAAGAATAATCCAGCGTCCTTTATATTGTATAGTTTTCCTAAGTTGACTCCAATTCAAGATTTTGAGTTCTCTTAACTTTCTTTGGGAAAGCATATGACTTCAGTATTATTTTTCTTATAGTTATTAAAACGTAAAGAGTAAACTACTAATATGCAACGCCACATACACCTATACTAGTTTATAGGGAAAAGGACAGTAGACAAAAGGTCAGATTGAAAATAATAAGGGAAAAGGCTTAACCTTTTTTATTTGTAGAAAACCCAACCTGTCTTTCTTATCTTTGACAAATTTACTAGACAAAAGACTCAAGTGAACCACCTAGGGGCAAACTTACTAGTACAGGACTTTTGGAGCCAAATCATTAGCCAAAATGCTTGATCCCCAGTCGTCAAGTAGTAGCCAACCCAAGTTATCACTTCACAATTCTCACACAACCAATGCGGGATGGGATGTTATGTTAACTACTGAATGTTCTTAATAAATTGTAGGCATCTTATTATATCAGTAATTCAATGGTATGAGAGAAGCAGTTCTTGTCTTTGGTTCATTACGAAATTTGTCAATATGGTACTTTTTTAACAAGTCAATAGAAGTTGGAAAATTTCTTTTTCAAATTATTATAGAGAAACACCTACGTGGGGGAAGCCCATGCACCCAACCATGAAGTTTCCATCCTGCAAAGGCAAAAATGGGTAATCATAAGATGCTCAGACAAAGAAATACCAACTTAACTATGCCTAGAATGCTCCAAAGAGAACAGATAAAAGACAGATCCTTTCAAAAGCCAACAAGTTTCACCCAAAAGGGAGAGAAAAAAGTGCGGAGTAAAAATAGAGCTCCTGGAGAAATATGAACATTGCCTTCATAGAGAACTGCCACAAACTGGTGGGTGCAATTTATTACTTGTCGTGGATTTTTTCAATTCTCATTTCATTTATGAAGATATTCCAACAAAGATGGAATATTCTTTTGAAACTATAACTTGGTAACCAAGCAACTAGATGAGATGATGTTGGACGGGTTAAAATCTACAACAATAACTACAAACTAAGCTTTATTCCTAGTAAACTTGACGGCGTGATAATACCTTAAGAACTAAATCCACTGAGTTCTCAATCCAATTGCGATAACCAAACAGAGCAGTCAATATTAACTATCAATTGGAGTTTAAGACGCCACTACGTTCTTTCATAAGCTAAGATACTTATATGGTGTCAATTGCTTTACCACTCAGGATTTCACTTCTCACCACAGAAAAGGAAGAGAATAAAAGAATAAGCAAGAGTTGGACTTTAGGGAGAAACAATATCATCACAACACCTATGAGGACCCATGTCAAATCACTAGCCCTGGCAATGTGTTGTATTTTGTATTATTGGCTTAAAATACTTGTGCCCAGTTGTCCCAAGTGATTGCCACTCAATTCCTTACAAACCCTTCAAATAAATCCCACCTAATCAATAAGTGATTGTCTGTATAACATTAACAACATTGATCTAAACAAGTCTGTCATGGAAGTAATTACCGGTTTTCTCCTGAGAACCATGTCTGATTCTTGGCAGATATTACATCTCCGAACAACCTCAGCGACTGTGTTCTGCTCATTGGTACTAGATCTGTTTGATCTGCATATACAGCTTGTATTCTCAGTTAAGGTACAATATTCTGTCACCACAAAGTACAAATTTACCTCTCAAAGAACACAGCCATGGCTTCAAAGAGCTTTCCTTTGTTTGATTTGGCCTGCATAGAGAAATATAAATAAAAGTTGCGTAAGGGTAGAGAGTACAAGAAAAATACAGAACATACATATGGTGGACATTCATTATAACATTAGCATTAAATACACGTGGATCAGCATCTGTAGTCTGATCTGCAATTTGAGTTGAGGGTTTTCCACTCATATCAGAAGGTAATTCACATTGACAATGCATAAACTAATCATCCATGCACCTGCAGATCTACCTTCATGCTGCTATGATTGGTCCATTCAAGTTCCATGATGACAAAGAAAACCTAGAATATTAAATTTATGCCAAAGTGTGCATTTTTACATGGAAACAAAAAAAGGAAAAGAAACTAGTGCTTAACTTTACCAAAAAAGAAAAAAGAACATGTGCCAAATGGCTTGGTTCTAAAATTAAAAAAAATGATAGAAGACATAATTTACAATAAGCATTTCAAAAGAAAATAAATTTTGACGAAAGAATGTTTAGGCTGATGTATAACTGATTAACTTACATCTACGAAGCAAGCTTTCATTTGCTGTAGGCAAGTTTCCAAAACTTCAGTTTTGCTCTTTGTGCCAATGCTAACGGCTTTCATATCACTCTCCATCATAGCACGGAGATACGGTTTCCACAATTCATAACTGTGAATAAATATATGAATGCTCATACAAAAATCCATATTCATGACTATAAAGTCTCTTGACTAAAGCTTAAGCGAGAGTCTAGACCAAGAAATTTTGTAGCATCTAGTAGCTGAGCAGGTGAATTTCTTCACAGCACTTTAAAGAAAGAAGGATGATAAAAATGGGTTTCAATCAGCATAAATGAATTGGACTTCAGTCTATTTGTCTACTAGCTCTAGTTTCAATAGAAACGAAGCAGAGTGACCCACATCAATGTCATGCTAAATCCGCAAGCTTCTCACTTTTGTGCTTGTATTCGTATCTCATGAACTAACATTGAGAAGTTGACAAGAAACTTGAGGAGGAGATAGGTAAAGGATGAAAATGACAGAAGAAAAATGCTTCGACATTATCTGTACGGTATCGAATGTAAACTGATTCCCTACTACCTCCTTTGTGAATATAAACTAGTTGCTCAGCATAACTACATGTGTAGGATTATAAAGTGGGAAACATTTATTGCATAGACAAAAGTTGCTCAAATCATGTTCAAAAAGTTAAAATGTATGTAATGGGCAATAGTTTAAGAAAATGCTTTATAAATCTAAGATATGTGCTTAGAAAATAACACAGTATATAGCTTTCTATTGTATGGACAAGTTGCTATAGAGTTCTGAAGTTAGTAGACAGACTTCGGATTGTCCACTGCTGCCATTTCTGGTTCACCCTGCGAGCAAATTGAGCAAGTTAACGAATTCTAGGTCAAATATGTACATTATGGTCATTTAGCAAATTAACTCCAATCTTAGGAGTTTCGATGATTAATTTGGAAAGAAATTTCCTGTTGTTCACCTGTTATTTGGGTAGAAACCAGCTTGCAATGTTTATTAATGAGAGCTTCTATTTCATTTCAGATAATGCACATATCACATTTTCAACATAAAAGTGTTTAGCTAAAAGATCAGAGCAACTATTATTATGTTAGAAATCTGTATCTATCCCCATTTAATAGACATGCAACTCATGTACAGAGATAGTATATATCCACACACACACACAAAAAAAAAAAAAAGTTACATGAAAGACTATCCAATTGGAAAAAGACAATTGACATAAATTGCTCACCCCATATCATCATATCCCAAGACCAGAGCCTCGCCCTGAAATTACCCTAGGCTCATTAGATTTATAAATATTCTGAAGAAACAAAATGTTCAACAGAAACAAGAAACTCAGAAATACGAAGCTCAGACCATAGGATACAATAAGAATACATGAATATATTACAAAAGCTGATGAAGAAGAGAAGCTGGAGGAGGAATGTTGATGTTCCTCTAAAATTTCCAAACTCGCATGCTTTTTAGAAATATTTAAATGGAATGGTAATATCTCAAAAAATACAATACTGACACTGCATAATTTCTTTCTAATGTCTCCAAAAATGCATCAAAGTGATATAATGCTTGAATGAAGAATAAAAATGATTATCAAGACACAAAATAATGCTAAAGAATACTCCCTGCTGAACAATCCCTTAAACATACTCAACATGTTGACCAGTAGGCTCAAATTGGCGAGAAGAGTTCCTATACTGGAGTCAGAATTTCTTAATTACAGTAAATCATATTTTGCAGCACTCTGACATGCAAGTATATCAGAAAAGAGAAGAAATTCAACGCCTGTAAGCTGTGGATGTAGGGAAACTCTGGTATTCTTTCCTGTGCTAGTTCATGCACCCGACGATTAATCTCATAGACTAGTAGTATCCTTTATAGAAAGAGGGAATATGAGTGTGGGTGTTTCTTAGATCACCTTAAGCATCATATGAATGCAATTGCATCATACGACTACATTGTAAATGAACTTATTTTCCTTCACTCTTAAGTGAAATGCTATTATAACAAAAAAAAAAACGTCATGTAATGTTTCTAAACAAAGCAACCTCTATCATATTAATAACAAATTCGGAGAGGGTGGGGAGGAGGAGGAGAAATGAGAGAAAGTTGTGCTTGAAACAACAAATGTATATGAGAAGGAAAAGACTTACAAGTTTCGTAGGTGAGAAACGAGTATTTGAGTCTTTTGTGGCATAGAATCGATCAAGAAGCTTTTTTATGTGATCATGCATTGTTGCATCTGTCCCAATGCCTGCCTATTAGAAATGAGTAAAGCATGCAGATCATCAATATAATTAAACCTTCTATGAAATTCATGGAATTTAAGGTAGAGAAAAATGATAAATAAAAATTTGTTTGCATCACAATTTACATTGCTCACCTTGTCCATACAACTTAACAAATCAGCCTCACTTAAAGGAGGTGGAGGCCTAGTAACTCCTGAATCAAGAGTTAATGTTGCCGGGGTAAACTGCACACACCATCAACCATTAGAGAACACCATACATATTCTAGATTGTTTCAATGAAACAGCTGGATAAATTAAATGAACGACCCTGTGAAATAAAGGATATAATCATAAGAAATCAATGGTGACTATGAGTATACACTCATTGGCCGGTGTTGTTTCTTCTTTTTTTCTTCTTTTTCCCCTTCTTCCCTTTTTGGTTTGAGGATTGCCAAAATAAGTCATAAAATAACTTTTTTTCCAAGTAACTTGATATTTAAAAATTCTTATACCACATATAATTATTTTATATCTTTATTTTTCTGTAATATGCAATTACATATCAAGATGCGCTGTTTTTGAAGACATCACAAAATTTCGACAATATCAATCCAGCAAGAAAAGGCAATTTCCATTCAAAGCACTCCATAGTTCTAATTTGGAGTGATGCTAAACAGTACTTGCCTTTTTTTACTAAGAGAAATATGTGATTTCATATTACCTTCATTAAGATGCAGAGAAGCATACTAAAATCAAATCAAGGCACGTTCCTTTATAAATGATTAAATCAGCCATTAATTTTCTTCCTTCCTATTGGTCAATTGAGCGTACGGAACTTATGTCCATTAGCCACAACTACACTGGCTCGTGATCTAGATAAAACAATAAATCAATTCAGCCATGACATACAAGATTAAGGATATATTTCACAAAAACCATCTTCATTTAGGTATGGAGAGCAAATATAATTTATTGCATTTAGAATTTATAAAACAAATAAATGGCGTCAATTCAAAATGGAAAGAAAAGAGATAATCAATAAATGATGACAAATCCTCCTGCAGTAAAAGAAAAATTTATTTACAGTGTCAGCAAATCAGTCACTTAGGTAAGGCACCGTATGCTTAATATTGTATATAAATTATGCACCAAAAGAAGCAAAATTCATAACATGTAAAAAAATGGATACAGACACAAAGTAGCAACATTTTCTCAGAGACATTTAGACGATAGTGAGATTATAATAAACAAACCTGTTGTCCAAAATTGTATGTTGGGATCATTGAACCACCCCATGATTCAAATCGATATACATCCAAGTAGTTTTTCTGGTCAATACGAATCAACCAAATAAGTTTTAACAAGAAAAAAGGAAACTATCATTGAACAATCAATCAATCATTAACACATTTGTTCCAACTGCTTGAAATTTAAGTTATGTTATGTATTTTCATAGGAGGTGTTCGAACACTTAATCTAAAAGATTACCCGTTAAAGAAGGTCACATTTATATCATTTAAATCTTATCGTTGTCAAGTTCCCTTACATGCAGGCCGATTTCATTTTTTTCCCATCAAAAGCCTAACACTTCCACAATTTCATTAAAACGGGTAAAGGCAAAATTTAAACTCCAAACCTTTGCATGCTTGATTCTATGTTGAACCACTAGATCTAAAAGCTAAATTGTTAGAAAGGGCACATGTATATCATTTAAATCTTATCTTCAACATGAAGAATCACGAGCTATAACAATGCACTTCATGGGATGGAGTATATATTACAGCTAGTACCCAACATTCTAATTAATGTCTAACTAGCACAATAGCATAAGTTTGCTCACTTGACAAAACCAATGACAGAGATGTCAAAGTCAAAAATTCTAAACCAAAACTTACGAGTTTCGTGCTTGTTTCATAATAAGAAAGAAGAAAGGCAGACAGGCAAGTCCTAAACATCCTTCCATGATTTATTTTTATTAATATTATTTCTGTCCCTTTTAAAAGCTCCCATTGTCAATCAAGTTAAACACCCTCTCTTGCTTCTTTGTGAAAAATTTGAAATATAAAGAAAATATTAAGAGCCTCAGCTAAGGAACATAAAGAAGTAGAAAACGCAGTTTTTTTCTGAGATGTTTGCTTCTCAAACATATCGCCATGCTGTCAAAACTGACAAGATCCAAGGGGAAAATCCAGCAAGTCCATAATAAAAGGAAGTAGGCTTCAACTAGAGACCAAGAAAAATAGATTGAAAGTCTAAGTTACGGAATAAAAATCCAAGTATTCTTTCCTTCCTGTTCATAGGCAGAGTTAAATTAACACTCTTGCTGTAGAGATGGTTTCATCTCTTCCCAATGATGAACACTCTTGTTCTCTTTACTTTTGAATTGCAGGTATCTAGCCAACAAACAGTATTTAAGGAAGACCCAAAGTCACACAACTTGTCTACTAATTCAAATTCAGGGCGAGCCAATTTTCTCAAGTCACACAGACATTGTAGTAAAGGGAATATGACCAAAAAAAGAAGAGCAACCCAGTGTCAATTCAAGCTTGCTCCATCTATTCAATTGAATCATTATAATGCAATCGCATTCTCT
>CAIGRK010420134.1:0-15424 GCA_903798315.1 Fraxinus greggii | reverse complement strand
AAATAATTATAATTGAGAATCATATTTGATAGTTAAGTGAAATCATAACCCCATGCTTCCTCGCTTAATTACTCTTCTAACTTGCATTTACTTGTTGAATTCGTCACCATATTAGTTTTAAAAAATATTGATTATAAAATTCATTCATCTAGATAAGATAGATGCTATATAATTATAGTACTTAGTAGAAATTGAATTATAATCCCTATGTGTTCGACACTTCAACTCCATTATTATATTACAAAACTTGACACTGTACACTTGCGGTATAATTCACGTTATAGAAAACGCGTGACATGTAACTATTCAAAAAAGTACATTATGAAAAGTCATAATGATCATTTGAAAACCAGCAAGTGAACGAGATCATGAACAAGTAATAAAGTAGTGAATAGAGTGTCGAACCCACGAGAACTACGTGTTTGATCGAGTTAAAATTAATTCCAACTTTAATCGAATAGCATACAAATTTTGTGATTTTTTCTATGCAAATAGCTAAATTATCAATTACACTAATGAAAATAAGTAAATATGTTTTTCAAATATGTGAGATGCATTATTAAGATGTCGAATCCCCCCTTATTATTCCATTTTTAGTGTAATAATNATCATTTGAAAACCAGCAAGTGAACGAGATCATGAACAAGTAATAAAGTAGTGAATAGAGTGTCGAACCCACGAGAACTACGTGTTTGATCGAGTTAAAATTAATTCCAACTTTAATCGAATAGCATACAAATTTTGTGATTTTTTCTATGCAAATAGCTAAATTATCAATTACACTAATGAAAATAAGTAAATATGTTTTTCAAATATGTGAGATGCATTATTAAGATGTCGAATCCCCCCTTATTATTCCATTTTTAGTGTAATAATTAAAGTGACAATTTGAAATCATTCATGTTGATTAATGCTCCTAATTTAATTGAAAGTATCTCTCGATAGCGATCAAATTTATTCCCTCATGTGACATTTCTATCTCTCGATGAAAGATATAATAAACATGATAAATGCATTAACAAGCATTAGAACATATATTGAAACCATATAAAGTATAGATGTATATCTTTATCTTCAATCGAAACTTAACAATATTTATTATATTGTGTTTAAACCCTATTGTCTATCTCGATAACAATAAAATCGACCAACAATTCAATTGGTGATCAAGCAATTGAAAACAATGATAAAAAGTAATAAACATCCACAAATCAAATCAAATTAAAGTCAAAATAAATAATTAAAAACTATCACAACTAGGGTTCATCTTATCCTAACAATGTATAAAATTAGCCTAACATATCGAAACGACAAGAAATCATATTAAGGTGAAAAGATATAGCCCGATTTTTTGGTAAATTGAGAAGATGAAGATGAAGATGAAAATGAAGATTTTGAAATTTTGAATCTGTTCAATGGTTTCTTGATGAATCTCCACTTGTGCCTTCTTTTTTTTGCCCAAAAATCAAGTTTGAATCCTCACTTAATTGAATTCTTGCAAATCTCCTTCAATTCTTTCACAAAAATTATGAATTTTCCTCTTTTTAGTGATAATAATTGATGAATATTGGAGTATAATACGTACATGAGAGGTTTTCTCATATGCATTTTGCTGTTAGGTATTTGTAGAAGTAAAAAATTGGTTGAAAATCACGTCCAAATTGGTTTCCAAAAGAGTTTCAATCGCATAAGGAAAGTTCCATTCGCGCGCGGATTTTTTGTCTCTACACAACAATCAGTATTTTAGTCATAACTTTCTCTTCAAATATCCAATTGAGACAATTCAAAGTCTGTTAGAAATCTATCTCAAAGGGATACAACTTTTCTAGAAATAGAATGTTGCTAATTTGGACGTTTACTATGACAAAAATTAGTCTCAATATTTGGCTAAAAAGTTGGAATATAACTTGTGCAATTAGAAATTGATTTTGATAATATTTTGATCATATTTCATTCCTTTTTGAATTCCAATTCCATCAAAATTCTCCTAACAATCTTCAAAGTATCATCTTGTGGTCCCCATCAACTATTAAATTTACAATTTGGTCATCAAACTTTGAATTTTTTCATTTTTCATCATTTTTCGCTTCTTTCTTTCAATTTCTCGTCTAACAATTGAGTTTTGCCCATATAACATAAAATATAACAATTTAAGATATATTTTGTCACAAAAATTGTCAAATATTGATATTTTAGGCCCCGAATAAGTTTATAAAATACATTTATCACATGACTTTTTTGATAATGTGCGATACAGACCATTAAATTTGAGAATATGATTTAATGATCCACATTACTTTATATCAAAAGATATGACAATTCTGAAAGGCACTTGAAAAATCTATAAATAGGAACCACTAATTCCATATTTCCTACACCAAATCAATTCAAGTAAAAATTGATTTCTAAATCTCTCCTCTGTAAGAATTCTATTCTAAATCAATTCAAGTAAAAATTGATTTTTAAATCTCTCCTCTGTAAGATTTCTATTCTTTTTATTTTGCTGAACTAAAATTCAGTTCAAACAATTTTTATTCATACTTATTTCGTTCGTGAAAAATATTGTCAACACTTCGTTTGCCCAAAAGGAATTAATATTGTGTTAAATTAATTTGGTAGAAGTGTTATATCTCGAGAGAGAAACGTCCATTTGATTTTATTAACACCAGTGCAGGAACAAATATGTCTTAAAGATATTTGTATTTGCATATTTCGCTTCATTTTATATCCTTTTAATTTCTATATTTCAGTAAATTGTAATTTGTGTATATATTCATTGAACATATTGATTTCGGTATGCAAAAGTCTACACAATATTTTGCACCAATAAGTTGTGATTTAAATGCATTTGAATACACTTCTTTTTTTTTTGTAAAAGGAATATAATTATGCACCAGTTTATTCAACGTACATGGCATCATCCTCCTTGAAATGAAGGTAACGACTTCAAGTATGGCCAGATTTACAATGTAAACAAGCATGTGGTTTGAGAAAGAACTCATTGGCGTATGGACGATCGACGAGTACTACAAAATTTCACTTCATGCAAGCAAGTTAAATTAGAATAAGAACTAAGTATAACCACGAGTTTTTTATTTAATGTTTCGAAGGAGAAATTTCATTAGAAAAATATTAATAATGCATATTTTATTGTGATATAGTTGAAGTCCATGCACCTTAGTTGCCTATAAAAATCTGTCTGAAGCAAGAGATGACACCCCTCTCCGGATAACATAACGTTTAAACTTTTTTTCTATTCTATCTAAAGCTGTTGAATCTAACATACCAAATATCTCATAAACGAACCAAAAGAAAAACTGTCTCCATATAATGCAGATGCACGACTTTTATTATTAACTCACTCGTGGGAAGTGGTATCTAGTCAATAGTAATCAACCGACAATGCCCATTTTTCCAAAGAAAATAATGGGCAATATCCCATAATTATTTTGGACAGAAATTATACAGAACAAGCTAGCATAGCCAATGCTCAACATAATAATTATGAAAGTAACAAAATTCATATAGAAACCAGAAATGTGAGCGGTGAAACACTTTTATTGAATTTTTACCCACCCAACAAACATAAAAAAATGTCATACTAGCATTAGTTTGTCGTCGTCATTCTCAGGATTCAAGAGTCGGCAAGTGCAATAAGCTGATCGACGACACTAGGATCTGCAAGTGTGCTTGTATCCCCAAGTTCATCTAATTGCCTCGAAGCAATTTTCCTCAAAATTCTTCTCATTATCTTTCCACTTCTCGTCTTTGGAAGTCCTGGTGCCCAATGGATTTTGTCGGGAGCTGCAAATGCTCCAATCTGATGTGTTTGCAAAAGTTTCGTAAAATATAATTCAGCCATTTTCCAAAACTCATGCGATTATTTTAAAGAAAATAATGAATTGGAATATCAACACACCTGATTTCTCACTGTCAATACAAGACTTTTCCGTAGTTCTTCACTGTACGGAACGCCTTCTACCAGAGTAACAAATGCATATATGCCTTGTCCTTTAACCTAACATAATACTCAAAATAAAGATTAGTAAAAATCAATCTAGATCCCGTCTATACAAAATTATAAGTAAACATAACGTTATGGTACCTCATGCTCAACACCAACAACAGCAGCTTCAGCACACTGGGGATGTGAAACAAGCGCAGATTCCACTTCTGCTGTGCCAATACGATGCCCACTATATATTTTTCATAAGGTAAGTAAAAAGCGGCACCCCAATCCAGACGACTCTAAAGTACTTCGAAGTTCATTTATCAATCTAAAATATAAAATGACGACGGAAATAAATACCATACCTGACGTTAATTACATCATCGACTCTTCCTGTGAGCCAATGGTAACCATCTTTGTCCCTGAATTCCTCATAAAAAGGACAAAGGAAAAGATCAAAAGAAGGGAAATGAAGGGGGAAAGAGATGGAGCAACGAATATACACCTAAAAAAACCGATGAACTGTATATCCTCAAAAGTAAACTACCTGCTACAGCCATCTCCACTAAAGTAGTAGCCAGGGAAGGCACTGAAGTATGTTGTTTCATATCTTTCGTGATCTCCATAAAGTGTTCGGAATGCCCCAGGCCAGGAGCTTTTCACACACAAATATCCACTGCACTCACCTTCAATCTCAACACCCTTCTCATCCACTATGACAGGCTGCATTATTAAAGGTCATATTACGGATAAAAAGTGTAAACCATTTCAATATTCCATTAATAAAATTGACTGAAGCATTGCCCTAATTCGAAGAATTTTGATGTTTAAAGACAATAATATGATAAAAAATTGAACTATAAATCTATCAGTTAATTGATAATACAGTATTCACCATTTAGGTAAATTCATTTTGTCGACTGTTATTTGGGGTTAAAGACACTTTTTTCTTCTTTAGGATCTGTTTGTTTCAACACAAACGGAAACAGTATTCACCATTGAACCATAAATTTATCAGTTAATTGATGATACAGTATTCACCATTTAGGTAAATTCATTTTGTCGACTGTTATTTGGGGTTAAAGACACTTTTCTTCTTTAGGATCCGTTTGTTTCAACACAATAATGGGGCAAAAAAATCCATTTCAGACAATATCAAATTTCATCTGTTAGTGTGGAGCTCAAATTCTGGTAAGGATGAAAATGTTCACACAAAATTTGATACAGTAAATTATATTCCTGAAAAATCTATCAAGTTTACTAAAACCAGAATGAGGAAAATATTTTCCGATAAAACTTTGTTGTCTTCATTTTTACAATCTAATCTAGCAAATGAATCATTAGGCATCAAATATGACCATGTTTAACCACTCGAGAAGAAGCTGGGAAAAAGTAAAGTTAATTGAACTTGTTTGCCGGATGAAAAGATGAAATACTTGCACAGTATTTACTTAAAATATAAGCATAATTAATAAAATAGGAAAATATGGGTTGGGAGAATTTAGGTGAGTTGATATTTTGGTGGTGCCACATTATCCTCACGTCTAGTACCTGCACTCCAAAGAAAGGAAAGGTAGCAGAACCAGGTTTCTGAGGCCATGCACCCGGTAAAGGAGTAATCTGCAAATGTTGACTAATGTTATATATATATTATGGTTGTGGCTGCAATTAAAAAATAAAAATAACAGGAGAATGTACCATGAAGCCCCCAGTCTCAGTTTGCCACCAAGTGTCAGATATCGGGCATCTTGAGTCTCCAACCAAATTGAAAAACCACCTAGCGTAGGTAAAGGAAATAAATATATATGCAAGATCTTATAAGAATAATTTACCTTCGCCAAAATAATTGATACTAATTTCAACAAGGAAAGAAAAGTGAAAGCTGCGAGAATAAATGTAAAACCTCCATGCACTAGGGTTTATTGGTTCGCCCACACTGCCAAGAATGCGCAAGGATTTGCGTGAATATCGCGTGACATACTGCAAGATAAGCATAATGAAAATCAGCAATCCCCTTAACTGTAAGATAGCATTCCCAATCTAATAGTTGTATACACACAATGCCCCATCTTAGACCTTTTCTGGTCTTTAAACAAATAGTCTCAACATACAACAGTTTTCGAGAAAAGCTGTTCTACGTAACAAACCACAGACAGACAATAAGACATGGCCACATGGTAATTAAGAACGTAGGACTGCAATTGAACCAGGGTGTTTTTGAAATAACTTGAGAGATTAATAAGCACCTTAAAAATCAAAATTTAATAAAAATAAACAAAACATAGATATGGAAAAAAAGAGTATAAAAAGGAAAAAAACACAAAATATGTGTAATTTGATCTATTGGTATACTTCCATAGTCCAGGAGAAGCTAAATCCACTTGGACAGAACGAGCATGGAGAGCACAAGAACACTGAAAACTTTGAGACCCAAAATTTGATATATCTAGGAAAGCTAACTAAGAATACTCACAAAAGTAACAAATAACACCTGTTGAATACCCCGATAGGAAATAATAATGCCATATTGAAAACATAACTCTCATTCAAGCAGGACGTCCAGTCAAATCGATTATTTTCACGTGAGCGACCAATAACTTTTTGTTGATGTATTTAAAAAATCGTGCTAAAGAAACATGTAACAAAGCATAAAAATCACCGTTAATATATCCAAGCTTATATTATGCACCAAAAGCAAGCTTATAATGTAATTAATTTGACTTCTAATCTCGGATGAAAATTAGGATTGACAACGATGTTTGAAGCTAAAACAATATGTACGGTAATTAGTAGGAGAACAACGTGGCCACTCAAAAAGCATCATTCAGTTGTGGAAATGTCATACCAAAATCAATGTTAAAAGTCAAGAAAATAAGTAGACAACAACAATTTCGGCACGAAGTCGAGGACATGTGGAATCCATAGGTAATTCCACAACTATGTTATTGTTAATTATATCGACTACAAGTGTGAACACAAAAAGGGACACTATACTATGTTCAAAACTCTCATTCTCAGCAACCAACTTGTCTCCATAAGTTAAGTTGCTAGTCCAATCAGTACTATCATTAGCCCCTTTGCAAAGGGAGGAGAAAATCACACTAAACAAACCTCTAAAGATTTGATAGTTGAGTCAAGTAAGGTTTGATCTTGATGGCATACTTCTCAAAAAGTCTGTCTACCAAATTCATTGTGAAAAGAAAACCTCCATATTGTTCTTTTTCACACTATCCAAAATGAGGTTAAGCAATTTCGAATAGAGATTGTCAATTTCTTCCAATATGAGAGCTAATTAACTCTATGAATGTGAAGATATTCCCTACTTGAAATTCTTTTAGGCTCTTATGCTTGAACTCTTCGTAATGAACGAAATATCGTGTCACGATAGAAGTATGAGATATGTGTCGGATCCTCCAAGTTTCAACAGGACATTTCGTCGTTTTCTGCTTCTTTCTTTTTTCCTTTTTCTTCTTTCCCATTTTTCCTCTTCGTAAACCTAGAGCCGCCGCCGAGAGGGTGGAAGAAGGCCGTGGCGCTAGGTTTTTTCTTTCTTTTTTTTTTTTTTTGTCCTTTCCCTCTCTGTATCGATTGTTTAGAGTTTTCTTTGTATAAAATGAAAATAGATTCCATATAGTACTACTTAGTGTTCTACTAAGTCCAAATTGCAATCAGGTCCTCATTTTCTATTTTATGTAATATTTAGTAATTAACTTCATAAGTGAAAACTAAACCCCAAAATTCTATTTTATTTGTCTTAACCCTTATTCAATATTAGTTTCCTCTTCGTGAACAATTGATTTTGGTCTATTTAAAATGACACATTGGGTTAGTGAAAAGAATTGAAACTTGAAAGATGTACCCACGTACTGGTATCTGAAATTTGGATTCTTTTTAGCAATGTTCTCGTAACCAATATTTTAGAAAATAAAAGATTCAACAATTAGATACGTACCCTTACCCGAGTTCGAGCATCATAGCTCTTAAGGCTAAAACAAAATGTTGAAACATGTCATTTATCATTTGTTCGCAATCTAGATCCAACATGATGATATCGCAACTTACATTAGCCATAAGTTCAAGTAACCCAGCTCCCTTAACATACAATTCGATGATTTTTTCAGAGAGAAATGCAAAGGATGATATAATTAATGGAAATTTGTCCTTCATTTTCTCATCACTCTATGGGGCGCGCATCAGGTGCAGTAATTTGGAATGTTTTGCTTAGGCAAGAAGCAACTGTCACTTGTATAACAACATGTTCATACTTTATTAGCTCATCCTCATTATTAGTGGAGAGAGATGAGAGCATGAAAATAGCAGGTGATTGGTTTACTTGTAAGAGCAAATCCTCAATTTATTCAAGTGAAGGCAAGAGTCCATGAAGTGACAGTGAAGGCCGAAGAAGATATTTTCCATATGTCGCTAATTGTTCTCGTAACTTTTTATAGGCATGTCACAACATTCTGGGGATCGAAGGCACGATAAAGTGATTTGTTACTTTTCCCATGTTTTAAAATTTTTTTGCTAATTAATATTAAAATGAAGAAAACCACTAGTCTGTCTGTGTTTTCTTTTTGAAATATTAAAAATATTTATTCATGAAGCTGAAGTTTTAAATTTTTATTTGTTAAGTTCTTTTAAATAAGATGCCAAGTACATAATGAAAATTAAGGTTCCAATAGAACAAAATTGATACGTGATCAAGAATCATATGGGAGCAATTCAATGTCTAAATCATTATTAAGCATGTGCAATCTACCTATGCTAGAATCAGATAATTCTTTACTGGTAATGTGAAAGCGGTCGAAAACTCCCAAGGCATCAAGCTACTGAGAAGCTTGACCCAGCTTAATATTGGAGAATTTGGTGTTGCTACACAAAGATATGACGCGAATACTTTTTCATTTTCCCCCTTTTTTTCATTTATTTATTTAACTTTTTTAACTTAATAGATATTTATTTATTTATTTATGCATAGAGAAAGACACACAATAATCAGCGTTCTTATGCAACCAGTAGAAGACCAGAGATAGGAATGACAGGTGACATACCAATGGAAGGAGGTGAAAACTAAAGGCGACACTATCTATTGCAGTTGGTGGTACATGAATCTACGGTGGAAGTGTTGTGGCAGGGAAGGAGAGCAATGACGGATATTTTCTATGCGCACCAGAGTGGTGGCTTCACAGCGACAGTTTCTGGTGTATTTCAGGCTTGAGGCCGAAACTATGGCTAAAAACCTATTGGAGAAGGTATTATTCAATTACTTTTTTCTTTTTAAACTGAGAACAATGAAGGAAAACAATAGAACTTGAAACAAAAAATTCTGCAATATTAGTTAACAGTTCCAGAGTGAGCAGAAAAATAAAATTTTCTTCTACTTTTTTCTTCAATAGATTTTTTTCTGTCGATTTTTGTTGCATTTTTCCTTTTCTTGTGTTTGAATTTGTTCTATTGTGGGATCAGGTTGGTTTCGTCCAAACAGTGATATGCTTTTTTCAGTGGTTAGCATAGTGGCTTGTGACGAGTAGGGTGTTGTTTAAAAGCTGGTTTTAGAGGTTTTGGGGCTCATGTGGTGATTTTCAGCGACTAAGGGTGTGGCAAAAAGAGGGATGGAATTGGCAGGGGTGGACACGAAGTTTTACAAAACTTGTTTGGTCAAAGGAAATGATTAGTACTACGATACCAAATTGATGCAAGACAAAATTAAACGAAAACAAGATTGAGAAAGAAAGAGGTAGAGAGAAGAGAACGAGAAGAAAAGGGAGTGAATAGAGAGAATTTAGATGGAGACAAAATAAGTTTTTTCAATATCAAAATCTAAGTATTACAATGCATATATAATATCCCGTAAGTTTTTTATACTCATTGATGAAAGCTTAGGAACCAAATTGATAACTTTCCAAAGTTGAAGGACTGAATGTGCACTTTTTGAATTTCAAATTTTGGTAAAGAAATGATTATGGAATTTTCATGTTTAGTCAAAGAAAATATTATGGGATTGCCGTATTTAATCTATGGAAAGTAACTTAATTTATACTTTGATTAAATGTGATTGCATGATTTGATATAAATATGGCACGTCAATTAACCTAATTAATTGGTTAATTATTATAGTTAGAGAAACTTTCATCTATTAAAAATTAGAAACATTATTTATGCATGTACATCTAGCAATCTCACATTTTTATATGGTATGATAGAATATTTAATTTGGCATAATTAAATCAAATGTTTAATTATTTGGCAATATCTTATTATTAATTGGATAATTAGTTGAATGATTGATTACATTTTATATTTAGGCATTGATAAAGAAATGAATGCTAGTACCAACAATAAGTGGGTGTTTGGTGAGGATTAAAGTTAGATTTTTAGTAGATTGTGATAAATTTTTGAAATATATGGTTGAAAAGCTGTGGGAGTCATGAAAGATGTGGTTAATATTAATTGTTTGACTTTGGCTTAGATTAAAATTTGATTTTAATCAGAAATAAACAATGCCTAAGTATATGGGTCAAACCTTACAAAACCCCTATTTATACCCCCCTCACATCACTTACATTCACACACAACTTATGTTATACTCTCTCTCTCTTCCTCACAACTCATGTTTGACATACACATTTTCACAATACAAAATTTAACACACATGGAATTCAAGGAATTTTAGATTGAAGTCCAATAAGGCAAATTTTTCGATTTACCTTTATCTTCTTCCATACGCCTGTTAGTGTAGCAGTACAAATTGTCCTTTCAATATTTGAATTACTATGTTATGAATATGATGATACGGAAATTGAAGTTATGATTATGATAAAAATCCTATTACCTATATGTATAAGTTCAAAGGACCGGAGTTTAGTAGTGCTACGCACAGGAATTATAGCTACGAAGTTCGGATTTTAATTCCTGTGTCTCCATATGCATGTTATGATTTTCCGTATTTAAATATGAGATGCAATTCGTTATTACTCATTTACTGAAATTTATGTCTCATGTGTATATGTTAAATCTTTTATAGGTATTTAAAAGGCGGTTTCGAGGAGGTCACAGGTAGATTGTGCTTACATTGGTGAAAATGAAGAATATTCGACTTTAGAAACCAAATTAGATTTCCAATTCATTCTGTGGAACTTTTAAGAATATTCAACTTTAGAAACCTTTATTTTAAAAATCCCTATCTTAAGAAACTTCTATTTTTATTTTAAGAAAATTTTATTCCTATTTTACACACAAAAAAAAAAAATCTATGTAAAAAAGGATACTCTTCAGTCAGGAAAACTTCAATTCTAGGAAACTTCTAAATTGAGACTTCCATCCTATTGAAATCCTAAATATGAATAATGATACAGATCAAACCTTTTATGCCTTTCGTAGATGATTAAAGGTCTAGCCCAGACAAGAGAGAGGATTGGAGACAGAATCAGTCCAGGTTCTTGCATCTCCTTAGGTTTTATGCAAGGAACCCAAACCAAAAACTCATAAAACATTTGGATGCTATTGAATCTATTTACTGGGAGGCTCGGCTGATGAGACATTTTCCCCCTCATCAGAACCCTTACCGGATATTGGAGAGATTTTGCTAAACAACTGGATTTAATGTATGACCGACACATATCTGCCGAAGTCTTTATTAGCAGCCTTAGAGAAAGGTGGAGGATCAATAGCATGGACTATAAAGTCATTGAAAGGTCAAGAGGGGTACGAACCAGACCGCCACCACGCTAGCCTTGTATCGTGCCCTGTGGAAGCGATCAAGACGAAATGCGAGAGGTAGACAATAAGGGTAACATAATAAAGTATGTGCCCGGAAACCCAAACGAGGAATAAGACCTTTCAAAGGACCCGAACTCGGATGAGAGCACTGGGAGAAACTACTAGACTATAGTTTTATGTTTAGATTCTTGTTTTACTATATGATTTCCTATGTTTGCTTGGACGTTTGTAATACCTCACAATCCTTTTGTCCAGTAGATTTTCCTTTTTTACTTGGACGAAGAGAATGCCGTCTGTACCAAATTATGAAACCATTAAGCCCCCGGTTTGGGCCCCATTATTTAAAATTATAATATTTGGAATAGTATGTTTTTGGAGAATATGTTGTTGAAAAAGAAGGAAATGTTTTCGATTTATATATAATATTATTTTATGAAAGATTATGTGGTTAAAAATAAGAGAGAAATAACTTTTTTGGATAATAGGGGCAAAAAGGATGCTAAGATTCTGCGAATAAAATATGCAAAATTTTCCCTATTTAATCTTTACTTATTGTAATATTGTTTATTAAGACTGTGACATCGTGAGGTAGGAGAGCAAACAACAATGGTTAACAGCAACCTAGTGGCGTTGGCCCATATTTTGCTCAGCACTAGCTATGATGAGCATGTTCGTCCAAGCTACGTTGCCGTAGCAACCACCACCACAATCGCCGCAGGCACCAATTGTGGAACTCCTCAGGAAATAGCACCCCCTAACCTTCAAAGGTGGTATCGACCCATTGGAAGCGAGGATTGGTTGGTTGGAATAGAAAGAATTTTTGACCTTATTGACTGTCCAGATAATAGAAAAGTTACCTGCGCAACATTTATGCTTAAGAAAGGTGCCCTGCGCGGGTGGGACTCAACCTCAAGATCAAGGGCTAGTGGATACATCTGGACAAGGAACGAATTCAAGGAACTTTTCGTGAGGAAGTGCTACCCCACAAGTATCCGCAATCAGAAGGAGATAGAGTTCTTCAATTTAGTTCAGGGCTCGATGTCCTTAATTGAGTATGAGAATAAATTTGAGGAATTATCACATTATACCCTTCACCTCGTGGACATGGAAGAGAGGGCAAGATGTTTTAAAGAGGGGCTGAGAGATAACCTAAGGCAAGCTTTGGTAGTACTTCAACTGGGAACCTACCATGAAGTGTTTAGCAAAGGTGCAGTTGGCAGATTTCAAGCATCACACAAGTGGGGAGAACAAGCAGTACGTACATCCAAAAAAGCGCAACCGCAAGGATTACAAAGGGAAAGGAAAGCAGAACTTCGTAAAAAAGTATAAAGGAGACCCAAGTGTGAACAATTATCAGCAGTATCCAACTTGGGGCAAGTGCCAAAAGCGTATGCTGGATCGTGCCTCATGGAAACAGGTGTATGCTTCAATTGTGGTGAAACTGGCCGTATGGCAAAGACATGCCCTAAGGGATAGAAGCAAAATAGCAACAGAAGCCTGGAAACCCCCTAAGGGGCCAAACTAGGTTATATGCACTCACAGAGTAAGAGGACCAGGATCGCAACGTCGTAGCGGGCAACATCATTATATCTCGCACTTCTAGTTATGCTTTAATTGATTTTGGTTCCACGTATTCTTTTGTATCCCCTAAGTTTGTGAACAAACTCAATGCACCTTGTGAACATACAAGTGCTCCCCTAGAAGTTATTATGCCATCAGGAGAAATGTTAAGTGCAGACCATATATTGAGAGCAACTAAGATAGAGATTGACGATAAATCCTTAGAAGTAAACATATATGTCTTGAACATGCAAGAGTTCGAAGTGACTTTAGGATTGGACTAGTTTTCTAAGAATCACGCCACTATTCTATGTTTCGAAAGGGAAGTGGTTTTTAAGCATCCCGGAGAGAGAGAACTTCATCTTCCAATAACTAAGATAAAGACCCTACCTCGTATCATTTCAGCATTGAATGCTAAGAAATTCTCGAAATCAGAAAGTTGTAGTGGATTCTTGATGTCAATAGTAGCTATAGTAGATGGAACGCTGAAAGTGGGTGATGTTAAGGTGGTACAGGAGTTTTTAGAGGTGTATACCAATGTTCTAAAAGGCGAGCGCCGCCTAGGCGTGATGCACGGCGGAAATACCAAGCCACTTATTTATCGGTCAAGGATCCGCTAATGCGTGCCTAGGTGCTCACTCTCTCTCTCTCTCTCTCTCTCTCTCTTTTTTAAATTCTTTTAAGTTAAAACTTAAAGGATGATTATATTTGAAACTTCTCTTTGTTGGAAACTTTCGAAAAAATGTATTAAGTTTCTATAAATTTGTTTTAGATGTTTGATAGGTATTATTTTTAATTATTAAATGATATTTTGATTGATTAAAAATTAAAATAATATTAAAATAAGAACACCTATATTGGGCAATGGGAATTAAACTAAAATTTAGTCTAGCTTTCCACCCCGATGAACCGTCTAAGCAACCATTCAAACACTAGAGGATATGCTCCAAATTTTGTGTCCTAGATTTCGGTGTACATTGGGAAAAACACTTCAACAATCGAGTCCACTTAAAACAATAGCTATCATGCCTCTATCAGTATGGCACCTTTTGAAGCCTTATATGGTAGAAAGTGCAGATCACCCGTTCACTAGGATGAAGTGGGTAAATGAAAAATACTAGAACCGAAAATCATAGAACAAACAGTTCAGGGTATCGAAAAGATTCGAACGAGTATGAAGACTGCTCAAGACATTCAGAAAAGTTATGCAAATAGAATGTGAAAAGAACTAGAATTTATTGTTGGTGATCGAGTATTTTTAAAAGTCACAATGATGAAAGGTGTCTTATGATTTGGCAAGAAAGGAAAACTTCGATCGAGGTACATAGAACCTTTCAAGATATTGAAACGGGCTGGGAACATGGCTTATCAATTGGCTTTACCACCAAGGCATTCTGCAATACATGACGTCTTCCATGTATCTACACTCAAGAAATACGTCCCCGATCCGAGTCACAGTAAAAAATCAACCCTTAAAAATTCAGCGTGACTTGACTTGTGAAGAAATTCCACTTTACGTTGTAGCTCAGAAGGTACAAAAGCTTCGCAATAAAGAAATGCCCCTGGTTAAAGTGTTATGGAAATATCATTCAATCGAAGAGGCAACTTGTGAACGTAAGGATGAAATGCGATCTAAATATCCCCAGTAGTTTGACAATGATATCTAAAGTAATTTTCAAGGACGGAAATTTATTTTAAGAGGGGTAAATAATATCCCGAAATTCTCTTAATACTCATTGATGAAGGCTTAGCGACCAAATTGATAACTTTCCATAGTTGAAAGACCCAATGTACTTTTTGAATTTCAAATTTTGGTAAAGAAATAATTATGGAATTTCCATGTTTAGTCAAGAAAAAGATTATGGTATTGCCATATTTAGATTATGGACAGTAACTTAATTTCTACTTTGATTAAATGTGATTGCATGATTTGATATAAATATGGCATGCCAATTAACATAATTAATTGGCTAATTATTATAATTACTGAAACTTCCATCTTTTAAAAAAAAAGAAACATTATTTATGCATGTGTAATTAGCAATCTCACATTATTATATGGTATGATAGAATATTTAATTTAGCATAATTAAATCAAATGTTTAATTATATGGCAACATCTTATTAGTGTGTGTGTATGTATGTATATATATATATTTACGGTATAGAATATATTAATCTTGAAAAAAGAAAATC
>CAIGRK010420075.1:0-10025 GCA_903798315.1 Fraxinus greggii | reverse complement strand
GGTCGAAAGGACGTTTTGCGCAAGAAAATGTAAAGATGGAGACGTTTTGTGTCAAGAAACGAAAGGTAGGGACGTTTTGCACAAAAACGTGAAAAGGTAGGGACGTTTTGCGCTAATTACCCTTATTTTTTTCATTCTCATTGTTGTATTCATTTTTGATCACACATTATTCAATAAAATAATATTTTTCATCACATCAATAACTTTTCCTCTTTTTTCAACCACATATTCTCCATCAATCTACTATTCCAGAATACATTCTTTCAAAATAATGTGGCTCAAACACACCTTTAGTCTTTGTTTATCATATCACTTATGTCCCTAATTATTTTTCATTACTCTGATCATCGAACGTTTCATTAGTTATATTTGGTAATAGTTTTATATCTTAAAGTCCGTTAAAATAGCATAAAACAACTTATTTTCCCATCATATTTTAAAAAAATTAATAAAAATTCGAAAAAAAATATTTTTTCCTTACTTCAAAATATGAAAATAAAACATTTTGATACAAATCGTTATCAAGAACGAGACTTACTAATTAATAAAAGGTTAAAAATATAAGAATTCATAGAAAAAAATTAAGGAAATAATTGCAACAACGAGCAAAGATTGATGAATTTAACTGTAATTGAAATGTGGTGTAACAATTAAAAATTGTGGTGGCAATATAATCACTGGAAAAAATTTCTATTATATTTTAACCTTGTGTAAATTTACAATCAATCACTCTAACTACATCAACTAATATTTATCATCGCTTTTGGACATTTTATATTCTTTTAACTTTACGTTTAACTAAAATAGTAATATTCATAGAATTTCTCTACTTAAACTTCAATTGTCGTTTTTTTCCGACTCTTTTTTGGCCTTTTTCATCGGCCAAACACGGTTATTGCTTTACCCTAATAACTGAACTACCATACTTTTAGCCTTTCTAATGTGTTGTTTTTCATGCCTTTCAGTAATTATGGTATGTGATTTATTTAAAAAAATAAAAAATCAGAAATAACAATTTCAACAATCTAGGAAATATTTTCATGATTTGCTTTGATGAATACTTGTATGTATGCTTTAATATATAAAATTCAACTCTTGTCTAATGGAATGTGCATAATTGCCACGCATCATATCATGAATAATTGTAATAATAATAGAAAGACGAGATGCAAAACCAGGAGCCATTCTGTCCCAAACCTGGTGAAAATTGTAAAATCATATGGAATTCAACATTCGAAGTACCAGAATTATTCTTTTGTCCACGGTGGACAAAATAAAATGTACACACGGCTAACGTGACAAGTAAAATTGTGTCATTGTTGACAATTCAATAAAATTGTGAGCACAATAAATTACTGTCCATCGTGGACAAGAAATCACCACTATTCAGAGTACATGACGGATTAAGCTATTCTTTACCAATGTGCCAGCTCGATCCAAGCATTTAACATTGACCTTCTCCACTACTTCTTTATTCAATTGTACTCTTGCCTAAATGAATCCGTGCTTCTGGAAATGAAGAGCAGTAAAGCAACGTTCAAATGCTCACATGTCAAAAAATGTTTTTCAAGAATATTCTATACACAATATATGATGATAATTAAACAGCGTGCAGGACTTTTACAAAAATCCTTTTGAAGTTTCTTCGCATCTCACCTCTAAAATCAATGTTCTAAAAAACGTAAAACATAGCTAAGCATGGTGGCGAAACTTGAAGAATTACGAGTTTAAGCAATTCTAGACGTTTTTTTAATATTATTTTAAATTTTTAATCATTTTAAAAATCATTTAATAACTAAAATAATACAAATCAAACATCTAAAATTATAAAATACTATATTTAGTTAATAATTTCAACAATTAGTCAATAGTACAATTTTCAAGTTTTTAAAATACAAAAACTAAACTATTTTTTATAATTTCAATTTTCAACTAAACAAGCCCAACTGAATAGATTTATATAAACTTCATGCATGCTTTCGAAGTTTTTAACAAAATAACGAGTAATTAAGTAATGTAGATAAGATCGTAGCTTGAATCTTATTTAACTATTTATCAAATAAAGTCATTTTTAACTTTTATACAAATATTTTTTTAAAAAAAAACTTGTAATTAAAATCAAATGAAAAGTTTTTTAAAAATAAAAAATTAATAAACTAAAATAAAAGACTTTTAAAAAAATAAAAATAAATACAAAAACTAATAAAGTGCACAAAGGGAAGACGAAAAAAAGATAAAGAAAAAACTCAACAATTCAGGCATTGATAAAAAAAAAATTAAATAAATAAATAGATGAACTTTTGTCCAGTAGCCTAGTCGTGAAGCAAGGCGTTTTGCCTGAATTTCGAGCATTGGGGTACCTAGGCGTCGCCTAGATGAACTTTTGGAACGCAATTTAAAATATAGCATTGATGCTGTCAACTCGAATTTGCCACTTATATAGTACTTTTTAAAAATTTTTAAAATTGTAATAAGGGTAAAGTTATAGTAGTATAGATACATAAAAGTTGGGTAGAAATATATGATTTAAATAAATAAATTGAGTAAGGATAATATTGAAATGTAATGCACATGAATATAGTGATCTTTTATAATTTTAATTTGAATAGAGCGTGATAGATATATAAAAATGGTGGATGAAAATAATGGCTCCCCTTTTTTGTCAATTGTTTTAATTTAGGTGATCGATTATATTTTTAGAAAAGATTTGGGATTCCCTCTGCAATTTTCTCTTTATTTTTTGTATTTGGTTGATTTCTTTTATTTTTATTTAGGATTAATAGCAGAATCCCCGAAAATGTTTCATTTTGCAATATACCCCTATCTATTGGAAATCGCAAAAAATCCCTATATTTCAGACGTTTTGTGCGAAAAACACCCATACCGTCAGCATCCGTCGGTGTGCCTTTAAATCCCAGGGGAAATGGGGGAAATGGAAAAATGGCAAATGTGTCAATTTATGTTTTCATCTTTAATAACACCCTTCCAACACAAAATGGGGGGGTTTTGTGCAAGATGAAGTGACACGAAGGTTGAGAGGATTCTGATTGCTAACCCACGTTGTACAGTCAATTCCCTGTTTCACCCACGATCGTAGAGGTTTCCTCGAGTTGTTTTCAAGTCTGAACAACTGTCATTCTTCAGCGAAGGTGTGATAGTAAATTGTGGAAGCAGGTTTTTATTTTTAAAAAAATGCGTGCGTGAAATTTGTGAAATGGTGGAATACGGTATTCAAATTAGTTATTTTTTTGGTATGTTTGCAGTTTGGCAGTGGAGGCTCCAAGACTCAAAAGGTTTGAAAAAGCCCATGTATATGATAAGTTGCTCTATTTTGTGATTGAAGAAATAAAAGGGTTTTGGTTCAGATTGTTCATGTATTTTGTTGGAATTTCGTTGTAAAAAGTGTGTGCATATTGTTTGTTGTGGATATTGAACTGATCCCTGTACTAACCTTTGTTCACATTATTATCGAACCAGACACACAGACTACTTAACAATGGCTATATAGACTGGCGGTGTCTTCTTTGATAAGCTAAACAATGTCAAGTATGAGCATGGTACGGTGATGTTTCTAGACTTCGTAAGGGATGAATACTTCAATAGGGAACGGTTTCAGGCTCTTCAGCACATTTGTGGTGATTGTCGGCATTTAGAATTTTACTTTAGGATGCAGAAAGGTAAATTGGATATTGCTTTGAGGAGATTGCATAGTGAATCTGATGTGAGGGAGATGTTGAATGACCTTAAAGGACATAGGCTGCTTAAGATTTATGTAGTTGTGGCTAGCCAGATAGCAGCTTTAGTGCAAGAACCAGTATTTGAGGTCCCAGAGAGTAGCGCCCGTAATGAAGGGAGTGAAAGTACTACAGAAGATTGCTACATCCCAGTGTTTGATGTGGATGAAGGTGGTTTGGGTGACGTGAACATTGGTGACTATGTGTCGGAAAATGTAGAGGAGGTGTGGTTGTAATTTGAGGAAACACTTACATACGAAGCTGGAGTTGGTACTTCTCAACAGGATTAGCATAAAGTGAACCCGGAGATGGTTGAGGAGGTCTCGGACGATACAATGGGAAATGATACTGAAGGCTTTGTGGAAAGTGATTACGAAGTTGAGGATGAACCTGAGGCTGGTGACGAGGTTGAGGAACAAGTTAATTTTGGTTCTGATTTTGGTTTTGGCTTTGGAATGTACGATGGGCAAGAAGTTAGAGACTCGGACACTGACTATGGGGAGTCAGATGAGTTGTGTAGTTTGGATAGCGAAGAAAATGAAGGAACAACATCCAGATAGAGAGGACGAACGGATGAATTCAATCCGTCAACTGACATGGAGCAACCAAATTTCCGAAAAGGTTTTCAAAAACCCCACTTATATTCTAATACATTGTCTATAATACCCCTTGTTTATTCAATACTTTTTGATATACCCCCTTATAAAATGATTATGTTGTAGTACCCCCTTTAAGAAACATTTCTTGTGCTTTACGAACCTCACTTTTTTATTTTGTGCGCTACATGTATGGTGTTCGAGATGAAAGTAGTTTTGAAATGGGCATTAGCTGAGCATTCAGTAACAACAAATAGGCAGATAAAGTACGTCAAGGACGAAGGGTATAGATTGAAAGCAGTATGCAAGGAGAAGTCATGAGGATGGCGGTTGTACGCAAGCAAGGTGAAAGATTCAAACAGTTTTGTGGTGAAAACTTACAATGGTGATCACAGTTTTGTACTGGTATACCGGAACAGGCGGCTAACTCTGAAGTACTTAGCCCAATGGTACTTGTCTTCATGGAAGGCTAATCCTAATATGTCTGTGAGCGCATTTTTTGATAAAGTTGAAAGGGACAATTTAGGAGACGTGACTAGATGACAGTATTACCAAACCAAAGAGTTGGCAAAGAAGACATTACGCGGCGCCGTGGTTGGCCACTACAAATTTTTGTGGGATTATTGCAAGCATCTGAAACATACAAATGTTGGTACAACTACATAGTTGGAGGGTCATGGTGGGGAGTTTAAATGATTGTGCATCTGTCTGGGAGCACTGAAGGTGTTCATGAGTGGATGCAGGAAGGTGATAGGGTTAGACTGCTGTTTTTTGAAAACTGACCTGGGGGGCTAGTTATTCATAGCAATAGGTGTGGATGGTAATAATAGGGTTTATCCTATAGCATATGCTGTAATGGAGGTTGAGAACGGTGAAAATTGGAGGCGGTTTTTGGAGTTGTTGAGAGATGATTTAGGCATAATGAACAACCACAACTGGGTTTTCATGTCTGATAAACAGAAGGGGCTTGTACGAGCTTCTGAACAAATATTTGAATATGCCGAACATCGTACCTGTGTGCGACATCTTTACAACAACTTTAGTGCAACATACAAGGGGCTCGCATTGAAAAATTTACTCTGGACTGCAGCGAGAGCTACAACCAAAGCTACATGGGTGACACGGATGAATAGTATGTGCGATCTGGACCCTACTGTAAATGGTTGGTTGCAGTTGAAGCCGGCAGTGCATTGGAGTAAATCGTATTTCAAAGTGGGGAATAATTGTGATATGCTACTAAACAATTTATCTGAGTCATTCAACGCGACCATCTTGAGTGCACGGGAGAAGCCTATCTTATCAATGTTAGAGGAGATTTGAATGTACTTGATGCGACAAATCGTGGCAAGGATGGAGGCATGCAACAAGTGGAGAGGAATTGTGGGACCAAGAATAATGAAAATCATTCAGAAAAATACAACTCTGTCGCGGTCTGAATATGCTGACTATTCGGGGAGCCAAAAATTCCAAATACGATACCATGAAACTCAAACTTTGTGTGTAGTTGACCTGACTGCTAGGACTTGTTTATATCAGCTGTGGTAGTTAACGAGTATACCATGCAGCCTGTCATTACAGCACATTATCACGAGGCATGCAGAATGTCACAGATTATGTAGATGATGTTTATAAGAAAGAAGCGTACATTCGGACGTATACACCGACAATATTACCAGTGACAAGCCCAGATACATGGTCGAACGTCGGGCTCAATCCCTTGACACCACCTGTATACACTAAGAAGGCTGGGAGACCAAAAAAGAAGCGGTGAAAAGAGGAAAGTGAAACGTCCACGCCGTCCAACACAACTACACCTACTGATGGACCACCATCTAGGAAAGGAATAGTGATGAGGTGTTCTTTGTATGGTGCTTCTGGGCTCAACAGGAGAAAGTGTAGAGGAAGGGAACCACCAGCTACAAACTGAGATGCCGTTTTTTTGTTTTGGTCCTGATTTTTAGTTTTTTTGTTGTAATGCTTTTTATTCGTATTCCATATTAATGTGAACATTTCTTATTATTAACTAGTACTATTTAGGGTGTCGATGTACAGCTTTTGGTGTGGATGTCCTGCTTTTGATGTGCGTAATATTGAATTGGGATTGGGTATTATGGGGCTATGCTTCACAACCTTCATCAATCCAGGGTTGATTTCGTACAAAAGCCATAGAAACAAGGTCTAGATGTCCCAGGTTTAGAATACTATAGGGCTGTATAACACATTGCTATACGATTCCAGGGTTGTATTATGAAACATATTCAATATATATGGGAGTTTGGCAACCAATTCAAATAACGAGAATTGTTGCACAGTCATTACCAATGAACAACTAGACAATAAGAGATGAAATAGAGGACGATATTAGAACATCACATTAAACGTCTAACTTTCAAAACTTGAACACGAAAGTACAACATTCACTAACATCCTTTCAGTACACACATCTACAAGCGATCGGAACTTTATTTTCCACCAAAAACCCACATCACTACACAACCACACAAAAATCTAAAAACCCAAAACCTAAATCTAAAATTACTGCTCTGCCTCTACAGTTCCAACAACTATTATTCGAGTGCATTCTTGGATCTCAATAGCCCAGGTACGATCTCCACAGGTCTACTGCACATGGGTGGGTCAAACCACGAGAAATACCCATAACCTCCATTTTGCTGTAGAAAACTGAAAAAATTTCTGAGCTTGAGCATTCTCAGTAAAAAATCAGTTCAAAAATTGTGTTCGGGTTTCCATTACCAACCGTCATGTGCATATAAAGAACCTTCTTCCCGGGTTCGCTATCGTCCACGAAGTCTTTAGCTCAATCTCCATTCTGTATCTGCACAGTCAGGATTTATCGGAGCTGAGTGTCCAGTGTTGCAGCTACGTACGTAAGAAATGAAGTGGTGTCAGATAATGCAATAATGGACATAAAAAACCTCTCTCTTCGTGTTGGGAGGGTATTATTGAAGACGAAAATATAACTTAACGCATTTATGCTTTGATTTTTGTTTGTTTTTTTTTCCCCATTTCCCCCTCCCGTTTTCCCTGGGATTTAACGGCACACTAAACGGATGCTGACGATATGGGTGTTTTTCGCACAAAACATTTGAAACATGAGAGTTTTCTGGGATTTCCAATAGGTAGGGGGTATATCGTAAAATGAAACGTTTTCGGGGGAGGGGGGAGGGGAGTGGTAGGTATTTTGCTCTTAATCCTTTTATTTATGTAAAGAAGATAAATTCGTCATTTTACACTGATTTAACGGAAAAATGGACGGAAGGATGTGAATTACAATTAATTGGAAGTGTGATATGTGATGATAAAAAAAAAACTGAGGTAGATTATTAATAGTTTGTAAAGTATGGGGAGAAAAGTGCAAATTTCTCTAATTAATAAGTGCACGGGAGAACATTTTGCATTAAAACCTCAAAAACCCGCGTGCATTTGTGAACTCTGGAGACAATAATCTAAAGCTTTATCTACTGATTCGACAACAATGGTGGTTTCGAATTCTGTAACACCAACCCAGAAATCCCCTCTTTTGCTGCGTAGTTTTTTGTTCCGTTTCTCAAATTTCTCTCGCACTCCGACTAGCAACTTCAATTGCCAGAACAGGATTAACCCAATAAACATATCTAGGAGATTTACAAGCTGTCACCGAAGTTTCAATCTGCATTCTACAAATGAGTTTAAGGTCTCGGGAGGTTCTGAATTGGGGTTTAGGTTTTCGGGTCACCGTTCTTTTCGGGTTTCGATTGGAGGCGGCTCCGGTGGTGGAGCAGGTAGGTTTGGAGGTCCAGGTGGTGGAAGAGGTGGCGAAGGTGATGGTGGGAGTGATTGGTCATTGCTTTCATGGTAAAGATTTTAACTTCTTTAAGTTGTTATTTTCTCCATTTTTCGATGCATGTTTGGCAATGCTTAAATTCTTTTTCTTATAATACGTTTACTTCTAACAAATAACTTACTTCTCAACTCCTACCTTACCAAGCATCAAAAGCAACTTTTATTTATAAGTAATAAATAAATAACGCATCCAACATGTTTCAAAATTTAACATTCTGTTAATCTGCTTTTTTTGTTGAACAATTGTAGCTCTTAAAACTAAATATATGTTAGTCAAATAATGTGAGGCATTCTAAATTTATACATATAAAATTTAAAAAAAAAAAGGTCGAATCTATTTGAGTGTGTTGGAGTTCAGTAAATTTATTTCAGGATTATGCAAAAGGTCTTAAAGGCAGTTTTCATACTAAGATGTCCTTCCCCTCAAGTTCAAATTTACAATTAATAGCATTTCAATGCATAATTCAATTATAAATTACCGGAAAACTAGTAAAAAAGAATAGATATTTTAAATCCGAAAACTTATTCAGGTGGATTTATTGCATCTTGAAGGGGTCCAGCAATGTTTAGACTTGAGAGTATTTTTCTGGAAGCTAATGAAACCAAAATATTATTCAAAGAATTAGGATGAATGTTTATTATCCATTTTAATATGTGGCTGCTTCCTGGACTGGCATGAACATAAAAGAAAAGTGAATAATGCTATTTAGCCTTACTGCCACAGTCTATGTGGTATTAGGTGATAAGCTAAATGAAAGATGTACTTATCATTTAATGTCACATTAGCACCACGTAGACTTGGGTATTAACCCTAGTGGGGTTAAATAGCATTACTCAAGAAAAATGGATGAGTTTAGAATTACAACTCATCACAGATGTTCAGTATAATTTGAAGAGTCTAAACTGATGACTGGAGGAGTGCTGTTGCAACTTTGAAAGGTGTTATATACATTATATCTTTTCAATTGAAGCTAAGATTCATTCGTTGAGTTCAGACAATTTGTGTTTAATTGTAATTTGTTAGTCTTATTTGTGCAGCTGCAGTAGTATTCCCTGGTTCTATTGTTGGATGTACCCTTTCAAAAATGCAATGCCTAAACTGTTATTGTCATATTATCATATATAATTATGCATTCTTGTCCATGTAAAGTCTTGCACACTCTGCTTGTCAAATGTTATTACTTGTCTTTCTTGCAATATGTAGGAATTATGTTAAATTATGTGCAGGATTACTTTTCTTCCATTATATTTTGTGCCACTCCAGCTAGTTTTCTGCTGATTAACATTATCTTATTTCCCATGTAAACTCAGCTTTCATCTCCATGCAGGTATATGTCTCTACTTGCCAGGTATCCTGTGATGACAAAAGCTGTTACATCAGCACTTTTGACTTTAGTTGGTGACCTAATCTGTCAGGTAAACTACTATGCGCTTAAAATCGAGATCATACATAAATTGTAAAGGCTTGCAACTAAATGATTTCTTTTTTCCTCTTCTTGAATGTGAGCTGGTTGCCGAAAGCTTCAAGTACATGTATAATGTTGTAGCTGGACAAGAAATTCTGAATGGTGCTGTCTTCACTTAATTTTAGCATAGATTAAGGTTGTATATTTCTAAAATAAGAGCTTTAATGTGTGAAATAAAAAGGGGTGATAAATCTCATTTAAAAGGTCATAGATATGAGATATATGACTGCAGACTCCAAAATGGAATTGTTGAATCCGAAGAGTGCATTATACTAAATTAAAATTTTAACTTGTTTCCGTAGTGCGTAGGACCATATGCAAGCTGAAAAGATAGTGTTACTGGTGGAATAAAGCATGGTATGTTATATTTATTTAAAAAAAAAAAA
>CAIGRK010420040.1:0-19572 GCA_903798315.1 Fraxinus greggii | reverse complement strand
GAGATAATCCTAATCACACAGAGAAAAAACCTCACAAGAGTCACTGAACCGTCCAGAGAAATGAAGCTTCGAGAAATACTTAAAGTGGCAGATCAAAAGATTTCATCAACGGTGAAGAATTGGCCAAGTTTAGGGCTAGATCACAAACCAAGAAAACAATTACGTTTTATCAGCCAATATAATAACCATCTGGGCTAAACAGTTAAGGATCAGCACAGGCCCAACATAGCCAACTAGGCCGAGAATTATGAGGCATCCCACATAATAACATAAACAAACTATGACGCAAGGGTTTTATCGGGCGAGCTAACGTGAATGACTGAATATATATTCTAGCAGCAAAATAGAACGTTCGAAAACCTGAAAGAACCATTTATATTTTGTTAAGCAAATCCCTTGTGCATGATGTTAGAAGTATAGCATGTATATAGAAATAAAATGCGGAAGTCTCAGTTATTCTTCAGTGCTCCCTCTTCCTGTCCAAGTCCAATATGGTAGTTCTCAATGGGTCCAATCTCTCTCATATTCTACCACTTCATTAATTAACTATCAAAATCATTTTTCAATCTGCTGAAAAGACAAACGTCGAAGTACTTCTGTATTCTCATACATGTATGGATAATACTTCAACAGAAAAGAAACGGACATAAACATGATCATCAGTATATTTTCCCAAGAAACTAGTATAAAGGAATATAGCAAGAAAAGATCATTTTCACACAAAGATACAAAAAGGCCAAGAAGATAGTTAAAAATCACAATTGCAATAGATGTAATTGTTTGAAAAAACAATAACACGTTCGAAAAGGCATGCTCCCCTTATTAACTAGAGAATTAACAATGCAGAGGCTACAAAACATTTATGCTATGATCGAGCAAGAAATCCTTATCAATTGATACAAACTAAAATTCAATCAAATGCTACAAGAACACCCATCCTAGAGCAATTTCAATACCCAAATTATACCAAGCAAACCTCTACCTGCCCATCAGTGTTACACTCTAGCGTTTCAAGCAAGCTTCGACCACTCAGTGTGGAATGCTCCTGGACGATCAATCCTTTCATAGGTATGCGCCCCCAAAGTAGTCCCTCTGAGCTTGCACAAGGTTCGCAGGAAGCCTCCCACGCCTGTAGGTATCAAAATACTGCAAGCTAGCTGACACCCCTGGGACACTAACACCCTTCTGAATTGCCAAGCCCACGACTCTCCTCCATGCTGCCTGCCTCTGTACCATCTCCCTAGCAAATTCTGGATCCACCAACAAATTCGCAAGCCCTGGATTCCTGGTACGCTTGCTTGATCCTATCCAAGAACACGGCCCTTATAATGCACCCGCCCTTCCAAATCCTTGCAAGCTCCCCCAAATTCAAATTCTACCCCTTCTCAAAACTCTTCGCTCTCAACAAATTCATCCCTTGTGCATAACTACAAATCTTGGACGCATAAAGCGCTTGCCTAACATCGTCAATCAACCTCTTCTTATCCACCTTGCCCACATTGTTAATGTCCTCCTTCAACCCTTGCTTATTAAAAATTTCCGATGCCTCTCCCTCTCTTCCTTCAACCCACTCATGTACCTAGAATCTAGCGAAGCTGCAATAGTGGGTGCTGCAATGGACAACTCAGCAGCCTGCTGAACAGTCCATTTCCCAGTACCTTTCATTCCAGTTTTATCCAAAATCTTATCCACCAAATGGCCATTTCCAGTCTGTTCATCCTCAACCCGGAAAATATCTGAAGTAATCTCTATCAAGAAACTCTCCAAGTCCCCACGATTCCACTCAGTAAAAATCTCTGCCAATTCATCATTACTCAAACCACCAACATTCTTCAAAACATCATACGCCTCAGAAATCAGCTGCATATCACCATACTCAATCCCATTATGCACCAGTTTCACAAAATTCCCGGACCCCCCTTCACCTATATAAGTAACACAAGGCCCATCATCCACCTGCGCCGCTACCTTGTCCAAAATATGATGTATATTCAAATAAGCCGTATGTGATCCTCCAGGCATGAACGAGGGCCCATTCCGGGCCCCATCCTCACCACCCGAAACACCCATTCCTAAATACAGAATGTAGAGGCTTCCGACATACGCCTCTCTGTATTCTCGTACCACTCGTTACCTCCGTCGACAATCGTGTCTCCGGGGTCCATGTGGGCTGACAAAGCTGCGATTGTCTGATCAACCGGAGCTCCAGCTTTGACTAGGATGATTATAGACCTGGGCTTTTTGATGGACAAAACGAATTCTTTAGGGCTGTACTGGCCGTAAAGCGGGAGCCCACCTTCCCGTCGGGCTCGATCCACAGTCTCGTCGACCTTAGAGGTGGTCCGGTTGTAGACTGAGATGGGGAAGCCCTTCTCGGCGATGTTGAGGGCCAGGTTCTGACCCATCACTGCCAGGCCCGCCAGTCCAATCTGCGAAAGCGTAGCTGACTCCATTGTTGTTGAGAAGTGAAACTATTGTGAAATGGGGAGAGAGAAGGTTTCAGACGCATAGTGAGAGAGTGAAAAAACGTAGGCATAAGATCAAAGAGATGATATCTGGTATTTATAATGACGAAAATGTCCTCTTTGACTTTTTAAATTTGAATTCCGTTCAATCGGAAATGGCATTGTTTAGTAATTTGTTACCAACGACATGGGTATTTTGGTCAATTAAAGGTGATTATAATTTTAGAATGGGCGGACTCGTCGAGGGGTGAAAAGTACGAAAGAGTACGATGACTTCTAGGTGCTGTGAAACGCCGTCGTAGGAGGAAAGGGATTAAGGGGGTTGGTGAATGACCATTACGACGTGTTTGGTAGGAGAGGAGAAAATGAAATTTCTTGTTTGATTCAGTTAAAAAATTTAGTAAATTTTGATAAAAGTTAAAACACTGTTTGATGGCCATTATTTATAGAAAATAGAGTTTTTACTATAGTGGACAAAAAAATCGAAAAACCAACCAAATCAAATTGAGTCTGGTCGGTTTGAGTTTGTTTGAACAAAAAATTTGATTTGGCTTGATTAATTTAAACCAATAAAAAGTCGGGTCGGGTTGGTTACCAACCCGTCGATTAACCGATTCAACCCGTTAATACATTTATTTTAAATTTATATTTTTAAACTTTAAAAATAATAATAAAAACACAAATATATTTATTTCTCATATAATTTGTTTACTGGCCACGCTTCTTTTACCAAAACTTCAAATTTCAAAAGGAGAAAAAAAAAATAATAAATAGAAGCAAGGATGATTTTGGTAAAATCGATCCTTTACTATTTCATTATATATATTATTAATGTGTTGCAAGCAAAAAAACATTATATATATAAACAAACATTTTTTTCCGAATTCTTTAACCCAAATAGGTAGGCAAATTTGTTTAACTCTGAATAATGTCCAAACTGATTAACCGACCAAAACCGACTTGGTTTAGTTTGATTCAATTCAAAGAGATGAATTGTGTCTGTTTCAGCTGGAATATATCCAAATTGATCAAGATGGTTTCGATTTTGGGTCGAACGTAAAATCAACCCAACCCGAACAATGCACAAGCCTAATTTGAATAGTGATTTTTTAAAGAATCTATGACTAAAAAGTAAGGGAAAATTTTGAGATTACGAACCAAATATTTTATTGGTTAAATATAAGGTTGAAAATGAATATGATAATTAAAGAGTTTTGAAATAATGATTGTCAAACATGAGTTTAACGAAAGTCACGTGTCTCATTAAATGTGCGATTGAACATAAATTTAAAGTAAATAAGTTCTATAAAATAAAGGCCAAACATAGATTGAATTTTCCTCATTCGAAATCAAAGATCAAATGTAACGACTACTATGGAGTGCCAAGTAAATTTTGTTTCGTAAATATTGGTATCATTCTTTACGAGCCAACTAAATTCTACTTGAAATATCGATATCAAGAACCCGCCATTTTTTGAAACATCCTCGTGTTCACAAGGCTACTTCCAATATAATTTGGTTCCTAGTCACTAATTGGAAAAATTGAGGGAAGTGATTGTAATGATCACTTTTGAGTCACACATCTCGTTGGTAACAATCAATCGGGTAAATCCTAAATGCAAGAGACATACTCACCAAACAAAACGAAGAACACGAAGAAAGACAAAACTCTCCTTGCGTCTCATCCATACGAAAGAAAGCTTCAACATAAACGAAAGAGAAATGCACTTCCTTTCACGCCACCATAAAGATGAAGGGACACTACCATGAAGACAAACCTGACCCGTAATTTTGGTTAAACTATAGAGACACCGGGCTCCAAGACTCATTCACCACTTGCAGCGCAATAACAACAAACTAAACGTCTTCCAGCATCCCTAAACGTAACAAAAGCCACAGTGATCGTCCCACGCGGTCTTTTGAGTAGTTGATAGTTGGGATAGCCTATCGCGGTAGCGGCCATGTCCAAAATAGACATTTCCTTCAAAGCTTTTGAGCCCCACACGCCACCTCCCGAGGGAAAATATTCAGAAGGTCCTTTCAGCAACAAGAAAAGGAATAACTTGGTAGACATGAGAGAATTCATTCTATCCGGCCTCCAAGCTATCTTCATCGTTGTACAACTTTACTCGAATAGATCCTAGCTATGTTTTGACAAGTAGACCTCTAAAATTGGGAGTACCAATCCCCCAGAAAACCTGTGAAAAAGAACCAAAAAAGCTTGTTATCAGAACAGTTGTATACCCTGATGGACAAAAATAGTAAATATTAAGTTAATAGCAAACAAGATTGGGAATCCTACATGTTTTTTTAATTTGATGAAGGCATTACCACTACTTTTGTAACAAGTTTGCTAACTCAACATTATAAACTTGGAATATAAAATGGCTCCAAAATCAGTCAAATTAGTTAGCCATCATTCTCAGCCCTTTTTCATTCTAAGAAGCATGTCACAGGGATTCTTTCAGAAAGTAGAACACATGTTGAAACGCATTTATGAATAAAAATATAGATATTAATGCATCTAAGCCTATGTTCGGTAAGTGTTTATACACTACACTAGATCAAATCACTTTTTACCCACACATTTCATAGAATTCACAAGTAAAACCCATTTTTCCACCACTAATTTCTATCTATTTATAAACACTTTCCAAACATAATCTAAATGCGTGTATTTATGTATAATATATTGCTTCTTTTTGATACTACTATTGCATCTACATTTCAAGTTACATAATACACTTCATGCATCTTTTGCCACAAAAATTGGATTCAAGTTGAACGAGTATGGCTCAATACAATAGTAGTTAAAAGTATTGTTCTCATCTTTAATTACTTCAAATAAAATCGCAACCAAATAAATATTAAATCTTTGTTCCCCTTTGGGAGAAAATTATATTACTCTCACATGTAATTATATATTTGAGGGGTGAAAAGTGTTTAATATTGCTCAAGCTTGTCCTGAACGTAGTTGAAATTTGACTTCTGTTCCTTTTGTTTTGGAAATAGTCATAATAAGTGTTTTGAACGCACATGAGTGTCCACTTAGTTTCAATCCAACAGCGAGAAATGAGTTTAAGAAAGGACACAACATCCATGTCTTCAATCTCTGTTTGCCTCGGACTTGGATTATATAACAAAATGGATTTATAGAAATCTGGAGGTTCAATCTCAAGAAAATTGATGTAAAAGAAGCAAGTTGACATACCTCTAGAGCTTCACTTCTTGTGACTTTTCCCAGATTTCCAAATACTCGGCAAATATATTGCTCCAACATATGGGCAACCAAAAAACCGAACAAGGTTTTGGCAATCTTTTTCTGCCGATCCTTCACTATCTGTCGCACTTAGATGACTCAAGTAGGTTTTTCCCTCGTATATGTAACAGAGCTGTTGCCACAAGAGCACGCTCAAACCAATCTCCACTGAAACACTAGCAATAAACAGGTAAACAAGTAGGAGTCCTCTTGTTGATAGAAAAACCACTGATGTCAGGAAAGCAAGGATGATTTCTTTTAAGGCTTTGAAAATCAACTCAATGTTAGCAAAGCTATTCAATAAGCTAACCGGCCTATGGTTTAATGGTGGGGAGATATGAAGTGCCGAGTATGATGACATGATAGTGACATAAATCATACTGATGACTGCAGACATGAGGAAGAGAATGAAACCCTGGTGATTTGCTGCGCCAACACAGTTCCCAATCTGCTTATGACAAAAAAGCTAACTATTATATTGGAATTGCCTGAAGAAATATAACAGTAACAGTATTCATGCCAAGATCTTCCAATTTCATCTTCGTTAATGAAAAATTGCAGCAGTGTGAAGTAATTAATAGGTTGGTAATAATTCACAAACAACTCACAGTTAATTTAACAAAGTGCATAACAGTAGCTACAGAACATATTAATCAAGCACAAAAGCTATGGCCCCCAGGTTTTAGTTGAGGGAGCTCACAAGTTAAAATTCTTGGGCTAGGAATGTACGTATGAGATATCCAGCATGGAAAATCCTGGTACTTCTTTGATTCCTCTATTTCTCCTCTTCAGTTGTTTATTGATTCATTAGGGTTTGAGATCAGCATTGTCCAATCTTCTCTAAGTTTAACTTACCTAGATTTAGCTTCCATTTTGCATCAAGAAACAGAATATCCTGATATAAACTGAGTTTTTGCTATGTAGATGGTTCAAGGGAAACAGCTAATTTCTCCAGACAAACTGAGTTTTTTGTACGGTTGATGTCATTGCTAATATGTATTTACTTTAAATCAAGAAAATCTCACCAAAAGAATGTAACAATGCAAAAGAAAGTGATTCCATAATTTCAAATATATGCAGTCATCAAAGGTGAAATTTCACAAAGAAATAGTCAACACACCGATCAATCAACTTAGAACCATGCCATACAATTCAAAGTGGAGGCAATTTGGTGCTATCAGCAGTGTATGGATACACATGCGCTCTTCTCGTCAGAAATATCCCATTATCTTGAATTCGTCATTGTAAATAAATAAGATTTAAAGTGCCAGAAAAACTTCATTACAGATTACAAACATTGCTTTTCGTATTCAAATTTAAAGACACAATATTACTAAAAGCGGAACATTTTTCTTAAGCTGGGAAACGGTGTTGAATACTTACAAATGGGCAGTGATGATCCATGTCCAATATACACATTCCGCATGAACGACAATGGTGTGTCCTTGGTGATTTTGGCTTTGAACAATAGTGACAGAATGTGTAGCTTTCCAGTCCACCTTTCCCCACAGTGGGGTAGCTACCCCACAGTATATCTGGTGGAGCACCAGCAGGTCGAAATGCCGCTAAGCAAAATGTAGATAAAGTAGATAGAGACAGGATTACTGCAACTATTAAGTGAAAAACACCACAAAAGAAACTGATGGAAAAGACGATAGGATAAATTGCCCAAATGCCACCACCTGTACAACAAGAATATTATAGTGAATAATTTATATCCACAGACCACAAAAACAGGCAAAAACCCTGTAAATTAAGAAAATAAAAGAATTGCGATCGTTTGGTCAATAGAAGAAAGATGATGAATTCCATATCCTACTGCAGGACCTCAAAGCTGGCTTATTAAATTTTCTTCTTTCTGACTGTGGAAGATAAACTCCAAAAAACAAAACAAGCCATTTTTAACACAATGTCGTAAAAGCCAATCATCAATACAAGTCGTGTGTTTATATTGCTGACCTGAAACTGTCTCTTTTATCTTTATCTGAGCACCACCCATTATTCTTCATATATTGACCGCGTTTAGAACTTGACCAAATTTTATTTCTATAAACATCTATTTTCTTGAATTAGAAAAACGGCTCTAACTATGGAACAGTTGTATAATTCCATTTTTCTCATCAAACAGATTAATCAAAATGAATTCCATGTGCAACAACTTTAGGAGGGAGAAACGGAATCTTCAACTATGTAGATTGAAGTATTTGATGCTTACATATAAAGAATAGCATAAATAGAAGGACGACACTGACAAAACACCGGTCTCGTAAGCGTCTCCACTTGAAGCACCGGTTTTCACATTTCAATGCGTTTTGCTTTGTTATAGCTCCACACCAGCCACATTTGAAAACAGATGCATGTGGAGAAACAAGAACTCGGAGCCCACAACCCCAGCATGTTGTCTCGTGATCCACATCCACAGAAGTTGAACAATCCTCCTCCTGTAAATCAGCATGTCAAGCAACCAGACCATATATGTATGTACGTCACTAGGCTTGGTTGGAAGACTGCGCGTTTATAGCGGGTGGGGAATGGGGGAAGGGAAGAAAAGGACAGCACATATTATTATGCTATAGCATCTAAACTTCCAGAAACAAGAAGCATAAACTCAAAGTAGATGATTACCTGATAAAGAAAATCGAAAGAAAGTCTTCGAAGTGACCTTTTTTACACTAATATTAATAAAATCTCTGAGTGCCAACATTACTGATTTCTATGGAAGATCACAAATACAAATTCCATTTGTGAATGTCAACAGTATTACCTTCGAGATTACTTATGACAGTTCCATCGGCAATTACTGAGTAAGGTTATTGATTATACCATGAACAATGACCATGATTTGATTGTTAATCAAACTGTAGGCATCATCAACAAAAGTTTACTTTTATTTTTTAATAAGTTACTGAAACAATGTTCCGTCAGAAACTTAAGACATTATTTTCTTTTTAAAAAAAGATTGACAAAGTATTTTCGCTAGTATTTAATTTTTTTTTTATTTTTACTACTTCATTTACGGATAGAATTCTTTTGGGAAATTACATTTTTAAAATATTTATCTTTTAATATTACCCAAAAGCGATTGTCATATCGGTAATATTAAAATCAGCCGTTGATAACAATAGAATTTCGGAGTCATGAAATGGAAATACTCATTTTCGATTAAAAAAAAAAAGGAAGAAGAAGCAATAAGGCATAAGTTTCTGAAGTCGATAGGACAGTGCGACGGAAAGTACGTGAATTTTTCATATTAACTGGTTTTTGCCCTAAGTCAAAATACAATAATCACATATAGCAAAATATAAATGTTCTTTTACTACCATTTGTTCCATAAATAAAATTTGATTTTACTGAAAATCCTGTAGCTTTGAAATAATCCTTCGTTCGATTTTCCAAGTTAAAAAATGAAAACTTTTTGGATCGGATTTCCACAAAATAGCAAATCAAATATAATTGCAAAAAGCCTGAAACCCAGGTGAAATTCAGGTAAAATTTTCCGGGATCAATCATCTAGACATTCAAATACAATCCTATTACAATTCCGGATCCATCAAAAATGCCAAAAAAAAAAATGAAAAAAAAAATCGAATTCGAAAAGAGAGCATTACCTTGGAAACGATGTCGTATGCAGTGGAGCTGAGGCTGGTCGAGTTTGCGGAATCCATGGCTTACACCCAAACTTAAGGCTTCAAAAATTTCTTGTACTATTTATGTTATCGTTTATTTGGTCACCTTTTGGCAACCAATTTATAAAATCACTTAATAAATTTAGAAAATTGGAACTTTAATTTTAATTATACATTTTTAACTATTACTCATTTATTATTCATATATTTCATTTTAGATTCTCGCGTGACTAGCTAACTCACTGAAACACCTTATGTCAAAACCACGTGGCATCCCACGTGGAGTAGGACATACTAGAATCTAAACGAGCATGACCCGTTCTGAAGTCCCTATGCTAAACACAAATCTAAGATCCAATTGAATCTTCTTTGCCGAAATGACGGGTTCAACAAAGTAGAATCTGAGGCTCAACGAAGGCTAATGACGATCTACGTTTGAAGATCTTGAATTTATGAAATTCTTTTAGAATGATTAATTAGATTGTTGTAATGAGTTGAAATATCAATCTTGTCAGCATAAATCATGGGGTGATTGCCGCCTTTTTGGAACATTTGTCATGGGCTAGTGGAGCTAAAATTGATACCCATGATGAGGTGCTTGGATAAAGGAGATGAAATCACGTATCCTCTCGTATAATGGTTACTATTTCACATGTAACATTATAAATATCATACATTTGTATCATTTGGGAGTAATGCAAAAATATTGACCGCAAGTCGTAAATTCTCTTTCTTTTTGTTTAATCTTGAGTTTTTAGCATTTGAGTTGTGACCTAGATCTTGAGTTTGGCTCTACGTGGTCATTCATTATCGTGTAATTTATCTCGTACATTTTGTTGAAACACGAACATTTTTGTCTTGTGTTATAAAACTTGTCCCACATCCAAATCCTATTCTATTGTTAGAAATAGGAGTACAAATGTTAGCTTAGAAATACTAGTACTACACTTAAATGCCAGATAGCGTCCCCGTTTAAATTCAAGACAAAACATCTAAACATCTAAAGCCTCGTACATAATTCAGTGCATGAAGAATTACTGCAATAAATATTGCAGATTCCAGCAAATAAAGAACAGAAAATCATTTGCAGTCATGCATTTAGAGATTAAAAAAAAAAAAAATCCACAGGTTAAAGTCCCTTCAGATGGATATCGAAAACTAAAATCCTCAGTTGCTGGTGGTGGCAGCCACCAGGTTCCGGCCAAAAGTTATTCAGCCACCAGGGTTAAGAGACTCGATTTTGCAGCAGGCCAAGACTTCAAAGATGCACCCGACACAGGTAACTTCATTCGTAACCTGGTTCAAAGATTAAGCACCAACGAGCTCGTCCACAGAACAAATGAAAGAGGAGGAATGGAAAATATAACACATTAACAAGCATAACAAGAAGAATATATAGAAACTGATAACATTCTACATTATCTATCATAATGTACAGTTTCTTCTTCCATCATAAAATATGTGACCAGTTTCGTATTAAACTACACTATGAAAATCGTCTCGTGTTCTGCATTATTGAGAATGACGCAACAGGACTTCAAGGGTCTCAGTCCAAATCATAAAAATTCAATTTCCAGGCAAAAAAATAATGTTAATTAGACCTATAACAAAATTCCTTTACCTACTCGACAAAAATTGTATAGGCTGACAACATCGGATGATCGAGGACCCAAATTATAATATTATCAGCATTCAATTCGGACTGCCCCACTCTCTGATGAAACAAACTTTGGTTTTCTGTTCACTTGCACCAAGCATTGAATAACATCTCCAACCTGGAAATCAAAACAATCTTTGATCACGAGCCCACAATCGTTCCCCTTGCCAACGGCCTCCACGTCCTGTTTCTCGCGTTTCAAAGATGCACATGATCCTTCAAATACCACTTCCCCGCTTCTAAGAAGTCTCAGTGTTGACGATTTAGTGACACGGCCATCTATCACTCTGCAACCCGCAATCTTCACATCATCTCCCTTGGCTTTGCTCCTCCCTTTCAGCTCGAAGATATTCAGCACCTGGGCCTCTCCCGCAACCTGAGTCTCAAGGGTTCCCGGAGCCTTTTCAACAATGAAATTACCAATGTCCTCCAGAAGATGGTAGATCACACGATGCAATTTTATCTACAATCAGTGATTATACAGAGTAAGTAAACTAATAGCTTATTTTATCTATATTTCTTCTAGTCATGCCACCATCTCATCAAAGTAACACACCAAGATTCTTAAATTGCAAGTCAAAACTCAAATTTTAAAAATGTCAGCATGGTTGGTTAAGCTTATAAAGTTTACTTGTAACTAAATAAAGTTTTGAAATAAAAATTCTTTTATTGATTTTGTTGAAAAAAAATTCCTTATTTCGAGAGTAGAATGACCGTTACTTAAAAAAATAACTAACTATTTTCACTTAAATTAAGAAAGTAAGTCCCCCAAAATGATTGGGAACAAACTTCTCCTTTTTCTCATCCGAACATGCTCTAAGTTTCAGCAAAACCTTGTACCTTCACTTTGGCTTGTGTGGCAGCCAGAGCAATAGAACTAGGAGGATCCCGTACATTAAATCCAACAATACATGCACCACAAGCTTGTGCCATATCAATATCAGACTGAGAGATAGGCCCAACTCCAGCGTGAATGACCTTCACAAAAACCTAGGAAAACGATCAATTAAATTAGCTAAATGATCAATTAAATTAGCTAAGCTTCAGGAAGCTGTAAATCTGAAGAATATAAATCTTACTTGCTAAGGATGAACATAGAGCAATAACATTAACTATTGTCGTACCTGTGAACTGTTCAAATTCTTCACCGCATCTGTAACTGCTTGGACAGTGCCTTGAACATCTGCCTTGACTATCATTGGCACTTCAACCTGTTCGGGTTTTGTCTCTTCTTCCCCTTCCCCTTCCTCTTCCTCTTCCTCTTCTGAAGTTTTTGACCTCTCCTCTTCCAGTTTCATTAGTCTATCCTTCTCAAATTTCTTTTTCCTTCCTTCACTAAGCATCCTTGCTCTTTCCTCAGACTCCACAACAACAATGTCATCACCTGCCATCGGAAGTCCCTTTAACCCTTCAATCTCAACTGGCATAGCTGGTCTAGCCTGTGCAATCACTTTCCTCGCCATATCCCTAATAGACCTAATTCTTCCCCACTCAGCACCGACTACGACATGCTGTCCACAAACTAAGGTTCCTGCCTTCATTATAGCAGTAGCCAATGGACCACGTCCCTTGTCGAGCCTTGCCTCAACTACATATGCTTGGGCAGGTCCATCAACTCGTGCTTTAAGATCCATCAATTCAGCCTGAAGCAGCAATGCGTCCTCCAACTTATCGAGTCCAACTTTATTTACTGCAGAAACTTCAACAACCTGGACATCTCCACCCATCTCTTCAAGCAGCAACCCCTCCGCAGCCAGCTGGACTTTTACTCTTTCCGGGTTTGCATCCGGTTTGTCGCATTTATTAATTGCAACAACAATTGGCACATTTGCTGCTTTTGCATGGGACATTGCTTCAAGAGTTTGAGGCATCACACCATCATCTGCAGCAACCACAAGTACAACGATATCTGTAACTGCTGCACCTCTGGCTCGCATCGCACTAAAGGCAGCATGGCCAGGAGTGTCCAGGAATGTGATCGAAGCTCCGGATTGCATGCCAACAACAAATGCACCCAGATGCTGCGTTATGCCTCCAGCTTCTTTTGCTGCCAAAGACGTTTGTCGCAGAGCATCCAATAGAGAGGTTTTACCATGGTCGACATGTCCCATCACTGTGACGACTGGGGAACGTCCTAGTACATGAGCACCATCATCAGAGTGCAGCCTACAAACATTGACACCAATTTCCTGAAGAATACAGACAACCGTAATTGTTATCATTTAGGCAACCAAGAAAAAAATCCATAGTTGCAAAAATTAAGTTTTTAAACCACTGGAGTAGACAAAGAAACGAGATTAAGCACATGAATCCCATGCAAAATTGGATTTGATTCATATTTTGGTGGTTCCATTCTTTCATGTTCCATGTTATTTTCATGTTTTTTTCCTTCTTAACAGAACATGACAACCGGGCTTTCAATATTTTAAATAAATGACCTGTTCCACATGTACAATCCTAGTGTTGACATAAATAAGATGGCTAGTCCAATCTTTTTTGTAACAGGTTTCTTTTGGAGGGATTTTTGGTGGAGAATTTATAACTTGATGTTCCATTGTTGATGCATCATCAATAAAGTTTTACTCGTCAAGATAACAAAAAATTAAAGACCGGGACAGCACATCCAAATGAACCGCACCATCTAAGAGCTTAAGCTATTACAAAGGAACACATTTATTTACTAAAATTTAGACAAAGTGCCTTCTCGCGTGCAGGATAAATTAATTTTTCATCAAAATCCTTAAACATCTAAAATTTTTCATAAATGGGTTGCAATGAGACTTCAAGTTGGGATTTTTGATTGCTATGATACCATGTAAAACCATCCCACCTAAAAGGCACATATATTTATATAAATTTTGTCTTCAAAAAATGAATACCATAGCAACCAGCTCTGCTATATCAACGCTGAGAGGGTCGAATTCTGAGTCAATTTTCTCCCCGACATTTACAATGATATGCTGCACTGTAGTTGTAGATTCTCCACAACGCTTCGCAAGCTCTACAACAGTCATGCCTTCAAATATTTCAATTGTTTTATCTGATGAGGACTTTGCACCTCTTTTTAGTTTAGGAGGCAAATATGGGGTCTCGACTGATGGTTTGGCCTCTTTCTTTCTTTTTGAGAACTTCCCTTTATTTAGAACCTTCCCTCTCTCAGCAATCTTTAGGCCTGCATCCTCTTTTCTTCTAGCCAGCAGCACGGGACTTGCATGGAAACTCCTAAACAAAAATGTATGCAGAGCTATCAGGTATTTCTAAGTAATAGAATTACAGTAAAATCAGAAGTCCGATAAAATAGCATGTCAATATCTGAACTTTTATGAAATTTCAAGGATAATTTTAGCTTTCTAGGAAAACAACAAGGTCTAAACTGGGGAACACCAACTGTTCATAGAAAATTGATACACATACAATGAAACTGTTATCAAGATCTCACTGAGATTCTAGAATCAAGTTACTTAGGCAATGGACTAAAAACATCCAGGATTTAAGGAGTTCTTCTACAGAACCCTTTGAAAAATGAATTGTCATGCTATATAACTTCAATTATATTTTGAAGACCAGTTTTGAAAAAACTCTAATAATAAACAGGTGTAGTTTAGGAATTAAACTGTGAAATCCGAAAAGCATATGCAATTTCATTCAAACGAAATTCAAACCATCGTTGATTCATTGGTATATAAAAGGAAAATCATGAATGATAGGTTACAACTTCTTGTTTCCAAATAATTAAATGTTTTCCATTTTTCACATCAAATGACTAAAACGTCAATTTTCCAGTCTGTGCTGTAGCGATTACACAATTTACGCACGGACACAAATTAAAAACCCTTCAAAACCTAGATAACTTATAAGTCAAGCATCTATCTAATAACACAATTACACAAAATGTGGAGAAGGGAAATAAATTTCATTCTAAGCTAAATTACCTTACCAAACATCTGTTGTCCAAAAAATGGATATCTTCATTAGCACCACAAATCACAAAACTGATGCGAAACCCTGAAATATAATTCATCATGAAAGAGGTAAGCAAAAAACTTGTTAACCCTGATCGGTAATTCTTTCTACAGAAGAATGCTGTCCTTAAATACTTCCAACTTTTCGTGGGTTCTCCAACCATACGAGCATCACTCTTAATTGCATGGCCACCAAATCAACAATATAAGGAGGAAATACGGTCGTTGGAAATTTTTGAAAAGGAAACACGTTATCTAGAAAATAAAAATACGAAAGTATACTTAAATAAACTGTACACCATCTAGAAGTCAACAATAAAACTCTAAAACATTAATAAATCAACAAAGTAGCAACAACATATTACAAGTAGTAATCACATTTAAAGACCACTAATCTGAAACCAGAACTGAAAGTCCAAACCAAATGAAAACAATTGGTCAGCAATTTAAGATTTTTGTTTACTTTGAATTGAAAAAGGAATATAAACACAAAGGAAAGAAACAAAAAAACAGAAATGGCAGAAAAAAATATATAGCAATGATAACAACAGTGAATTATATGGATTATAAAACTAGCCCAAAAGGAAAAGGCTAGTAAAAATACAGCCCAGAAAGAGCAAGGCTAAGGAGCACACACCTCAGCCACATTGAGGCCAATGCCACGAGACAAGAGCTCAGTAAGTCAAGATATAAACCTTGACTAAGGGTACTCAAACAATAAGCTTTGAGCTTTCAAAACATGAACCATAAAATATAGAAATGCCAAAATATAGTAGAGAAGAATTTAACTAGAATAAACGATTTTTGTTGGAAAAAACTAGTAAACCATAATCAATTGCCCAAGATGTTTTAACTGGGAGATGCAAATGAACTCATTTACCTTGCAAGTGTCTGAATGAAGTAGATAGTGCTTTGGTCGTATTTTTAGAGCTACATTTTGATGTTGATAACAATGTATCTTTAGACACTACTGTCAGTGCTTGCGTAAGACTAGCATGGATGGCCTGCAGGAAAATCCAGTTAAATAAATGGTTTCCTACAATATATATTGCCACTACTCTTGGAAACTAAATGGAGATCAAAACAAAAACAAAAACAAAATCATCTTCACAGAATCAGGAGAGAAATTTAATGAAGGCAATCTTGGGAGTCAACGAGTACAATCACTGAGGTTGGTGATCTAAAAAATTCAAATGTGCTGCATGACTCATGATGCATATCAATCTAATGCACAATACTCCAAATAAAACATCCCAGGCAAAACACAGTCTACATCATGGCCATTTATCGTGAAGTGAAGATAAGCAGCTTCAAAATCATCATATAATAATTTTAAAAAATTATTCAACATAATCTACTAAACAAAAAATGGGCTATAGAACAAAATAATCCAGAGGGAGCAACTGCTGGTGTCAAAAAAGTTCTAGGTAGATGCCATCCCAAACGAACCAACTGTTGTGTGTGGCTACTAGATGCTGTGTAAAAGAGCATTCAGTGTGTGCAGCTAAAAAAAAAAAAAAAATCGTTTTTTTTTCCTATTTTCCATAAAGAAAGAGAACAACAAAGAGTAAATAAAGAACAAAAAAAAAAAAAACAAAAAAAAAAACAAACGAGCAATAAAAGTATACTAACTGGAGGGGTAAAAGGAAATGATATCAATGCACACCTTTTTTCCTACTGCTCTCCACGCCATTCATAAGGATGCCAATCTCAACTCCTTCAGTCTCAGAAATTATACAAAATATCAGATCAATGTAGCTGAATTCCACCGTAGGAACAGTGATTGGGAACAGAATGCAATAACCATTTAAACACTAGTCAGAGAATTGTAGAATTTGATTCTTCATAGCTCAATAATTATTATTCCCATGACACAAAAGAGAGAAAGGATAGTACGATGCCGAGTAATATAATAAAAACTAAAAACTAAACCTGACATTAGAGAACAGACATATGAACATAAAAATCAACCAATCTTTTGAGCCAAGATCAAAAGACTATAAAACATATAAATTCATAATGCTCCAAAACCAATAAAATGAATGTATTTAACGAGGGTAGCCTTTATTAAGACTTGAGTTTCCATCTTAAAAAGTATATAGCAGTAATAAAGACTTGAGTTTCCCTTCTTAAAAAGTCAACTTTGTAAGCATTCCTATACCTGTAACATGTCCTGTGAGACAATGACCTATTTGAAAGCACCAATATTGAAATCCGATAGCCAGTTTGAGCTTTAGATGGATCAGTTGCCCGTTTGAACATATCGCGATCTGATGCCAACTTGGGATCCATCTTAAAATGTCAGTTTTGTTAAAATGAAGTAGCCTAGTGCTCCTATACCCTCAACTTCTTAAGGCACAATAAACACAAAATTATTCCTACGGCGTTTCCATTCCTGTGAAGTACCGCAGCATAACTTTTCAGTTATATCGCTTAAAAAATTGTAAGATTTCTCATTTCGAAAAAACAGAGACCATGTTTTAGAATGTCAAAGACAGCAATCTGAAAGAGAAACTTTTGATGGGAAGATAAAGAAAACACATTTGAAGAAAAAAGGAAGCCAACACTTTGTTAATTACTGGACAATATAATCACAAAAATAAAGAGTTAGTCCTATAAATTTCGCATTTGCCATGAAATTCTGCAATCACAGACCTCAATAACATACTAATTTTCCATCCACAAAACCGCGTCAATTTATCGCGAAAATTAATCAACAATCGAAATATTTTAAAAAGAACAAGACCCCTGTCTTCAAATCATGCCAATACCAAAATTTAACAGGAAAAATATAATCTTTTTCCCTAAATAATTTTAAATTAGACAATAAAGATAATATTCAAAATGTAAAACTTTTTTTACAATTGTTCCTTACGACTTCTCATACTTTGAAAACTGTATAATAGTCTCGTTATTAATTTTATTAAATACATCTTTTTAACGTACCCAACTAAACTATCATTCATCCATTCGATCCTTGTGGTGTTCCAGGTTCAACTAGAACCTGTTACCAATAGAAATTTGAATTTGGATATGAATATGAATATGAATATGGAATGCAAAAAATTCACAAGTTGACCTTCCTTCACAAGAATAATCGTGCTATAATTCATTCATTTTTTTATAATGAGAGTCATCAAAGAGAACTTCAACAATATTCTGATACAATAATAGTTCCTAACTCTTACTATGTTTACATTAATGCTTCGAACAATGGCAGATCAAACATTATGTAATTATACATTGTTATATAAATCTAAATAGACAATGCACTTAACTCTATTGGACTTTGATAAAATGATAATGTCACCCAGATTCTGTGAATGTTAAACATAATCCAGCAAGGGAGAATAACTTTGGGGATTGACAGGTTATATGGATTGTTAAAAGAGAGGCTCCTACATGTCAAAAAATTGCCGTTTGCATCCGAACAATTAACTACTTTCTTAACATGGAATCTTCCCTACTCCCTAGACCTAGCTTTACATATGATTCTTGACAGGTTATTTTCGAGAATGTTTGCAAAAGGCAGAGGCAGAAAGGCTACTGTTGATCGAACAGGCAAACATTCTCGAACAGGCCTTAAATTAATCTATAGTTTCTTTTCTTTTCTTTGCATCAAATTAATCAATAAGCTATATACCAACCATCAGCATTCAGCAAAGACAGCTAAAGAGAGAGACCAAAGTCCAAATCATCTCATTTTCTATCAAGCAAAAAATCGAACACTTGGTGGGCGCCTTAATCAAACGAATAAAAACTCGAAACTTGAAAGGCCAGACATATGCAAGAAGCGAGGTAGCATGCGCGTGGATAACGAATTCATTTCGAAATTGATTCAACCTACAAAACTTTCTTCAAATCTTCAATCCGTTCTTCTTCTTCATCTTTAAAAATATGGTAAATCGATTATTGAATTTGGAANAGCTAAAGAGAGAGACCAAAGTCCAAATCATCTCATTTTCTATCAAGCAAAAAATCGAACACTTGGTGGGCGCCTTAATCAAACGAATAAAAACTCGAAACTTGAAAGGCCAGACATATGCAAGAAGCGAGGTAGCATGCGCGTGGATAACGAATTCATTTCGAAATTGATTCAACTTACAAAACTTTCTTCAAATCTTCAATCCGTTCTTCTTCTTCTTCATGTTTCAAAATATGGTAAATCAGTTATTGGAATTTGGAATCCCACGATTCCCAGTTCCCACCGTCGCCTAAAGTTCGCAGGATTTGAGAATTGGGGGGAAGGAAGGAGTTCGCAGGAGAAGAGAGTTACAGGAACAAGTCGGGAATGGAAGGGATTCGCAGCCCGCAGGAGTAAGCCTGTAACGTAATATGTGGGCCATTTTTTATAAATGTTAAAAGACTTGGGCTTGGGTAGTTGGGTGGGCTTTTTCCAAGGCAAAAAATTAAGAGCCCTGGACATTATACAAAAAAAAAAGGAAACAATACATAAATAAAGTATTTACTTTCACACATATTTTAAAAATACAAAAACAAGTTTCAAATTTCAAAAATCAGATTTTTTTAAATTTTTATTTATGAAATAATAATTATAAAATCAATTTATTATTAAATATTCAATTCTAATATAATATAATTA
>CAIGRK010420033.1:0-11119 GCA_903798315.1 Fraxinus greggii | reverse complement strand
AAGCTATATTCAAACATATTAATCAACAATTTTTCATGTTTTGACAGTAAGATAAGTGTGTAAAAACGCACTTATCAATTGGCTTGAGAACTATTTTTGGACAAATGCTAAGTAGACACTCATAGTTCCTTCTACAATGGCAATTGATTTCATAGCCTATTATGAGGCATCCAATCAAGGGATATGGATGCAAAACTTGGTCAGTGGGCTGCATGTCATAGACGATATTGAAAGATTTCTAAAGATGTATTGTGACAATAAATCACATGTACTATATTCCAACAACAATAGAAGTTCTTCGAAGTCAAGACACATAAACATTAAGTTTCTTGTTGTTAAAAAAAGAGTTTAGAGTCGTCAAGTGTCTATAGAACATATATGAACAAACTCTATGATTGCGGATTAGCTCACCAAGGGTTTAGCACCCAATGTGTTTAATGATCACACTACTTATATGGGTGTTGTGTTATTTGATGATGTACTGGTTTAGTAGAAGTTTGTGTTTTAGATGTTTTTTTTGTTTAGACACATGTTTATGTTTATTTTCTATAGAATAAAGAAGATGGTTTTTTTTTATCTCTGGATGTTTTCTTTCTATTTGTGATTTTAGTATTAAAAATAAAAAGACTAAAGATGATCTCATTGAAGAATAAGATAGAACTAGTTGAAATAGGTATATTAAGTTCAATTGCATGTAATTTTCTTGTTTCACATCCATACTTTATCTAAGTTATTGAATATATTGGTATGGAAATGATGCGTCTAATTATGATATGAATGTAAGGAAGGCCGCTATGATCCCATACTATTATAAGAAAATAGACCATATTGTAACTAAGGAGATGTTTCAAGGATGATAGCTTTTCAATGCACACACAATGTTATGTAATATAATTGTTTCTGGAAAAACATGTGTAGCCTAAGTGGCAGATCGTTAGGAAACGTAGGTTTCCAACTTGTTTTATGTGCTATTATTATGGGCTATCTATCACTTCTAATTGGCATGGGCTTTGTTATGTGTAGAGACCCAATACTAATTTAACTAGGGTTGATAGGATTCTAATTAACCTCGTATATAAAGAACATTATAGGATTGTGGTCTACAAGTTAAATCATTCACAAGATCGCTCTTCTCCTCCATTTCCATATCCGAGAGAGAACTCACACAACGTAATATTGATATAAATATGGAAGACCGATAACTTCTTGCTCTTCATTACCATGGATTCGGGTATTCTTCTTCAACTATATTTCTTGATAATAGAGATGAAAAGACTCAAGCAAATTAGGGTTATCAAGAGAATCAAAATGAAGAAGTTGCTCCCAAAGAGCAAACTCAACAACTTGAATATGAAATGTCATTAAAGAGATCCAATAGAAAAAGGAGGACGGTGATTCTGGAGGATGATTATTTCATTTTTCTCCAAGAACACGAGTTTGATATAGTAGCAATTGAAGATTATCCAATTAACTTTCTTCAAGCCAAACGAAGTTCTAATTCTAAGTAGATGAAGTCTAGCAAAGGTAATGACATATGGGATCTCGTCGAATTACCTGAAGATGTGAAGCCTATTGGTTTCAAATGAATATTTAAAATCAAGAGGAATTCAACATGTAATATTGAGAGATATAATGCTCGTCTAGTTGTTAAGGGTTTCACTAAGAAATAAGTCATTGATTATAAAGAGACTTTGCTCCAGTTTCATCGAAAGATTCTTTCAGGACCATAATCGTATTTGTGAGTCATTTTAATTTGGATCTATGTGAGATAGATGTAAAAACTGTGTCTCTCAATTAAAATATTGATGAGAAGATTTACATGATGCAATCAGAAAACCTCGTATCAGGAAATCCAAAGAATATTGTTTACAAATTTAAAAAAAAATCCATTTATTATCTCAAGTAAGCTTCCCACCAATGGTATTACAAATTCCATCAAGTCATTATCTCATATGGTTTTAAGGTAAATTCAATCAATGATTTTATATGCCATAAGTTTACGAGGAGTGACTTTATCATCCCGGTGTTATATGCCGATAACATACTACTTGATAGTAGCAATATAAGCTTATTTCATGAAACTAAGAGAATTTTTACCAAAAATTTTGAGATGAAAGATCTTGGGGACGTTTAATATGTATTACACCAAGATCGTTCTCGAGACATCATTAGGTTATCACAGAAGAGTTATATCAAAAAAGTTCTCACTAGATTCGATATGAAGGATGGTCGTCCAGGAGATACCTCCATTTCTAAGGAAGACAAATGTAGTCTCTCGATGCTTCAAGAATGAGATTGAAAGAAATAGAAATGCAAAAGATTCCTTATGTGTTGGCTATTGATCGTGCAAGACTCACAAGTTATGTGATAGTTGATAAGTAATAAATGTGATGAAAAGAGTTATCATCCCACATGGAATCAATCTTAATTCAAGTGCACTAGTATTACATTGACTTCAAAATAAGTAACACGAAAGAGTTTTAGCTTGCAATAATTCTAAATTAATCTGAGAAATATGTAAAAAGTGTTTGCTTATATCAAATTATGGATGATTGTATTGAAATTCGAATTCGCCTATTGTTATCTAATTCAATTCTTGATTATGAAATCTAATCTTATTCAGCATTCTTGACAATCGATAAAGCTATGTAAAATAATTTTTTTCCACATAAATTAAATCTATTATAATCAAGACCTGACCCTATTCCTAATTCAAATTTGAATGATTTTAATACATTAAATTACAAGATTACCTGGATGATTGCACACACGATATTGCTATTCCTAACATGTGTAGCATGTGTGTTAATCTTGACGCGCTCTAAACCTATTGTGAACTTTCCAACACTACGACAAGTAACTAATTATCTAATTGTTAGCTATACAATTAAATAATACAATGAGAATGCAAGATTAATAAAAAACGCAAGAATTAACTAAACTGCTAGTCTTGAATTAAAATAAATAAATAATAGGATTCGTCTCATCCAACACAAAAATGGATCTAGCCTAGCATGACTTTATATAAATTATAAAAAATCATCATCCGAATCATGAAAGAATGTAAAAAATATTGATCTTTAATTCCAATCATGAAATCTTCACTTTATTGATGTATTTGGCCATCAATTCTGGCTAGGTTTCGATCTTTTCTCCCAAAATATGTAAATTGGCCTCTTGTTCTTGATGAATTTTATGATATGGATGTGTATTGAGATGTTAAAGAGAAATTCCCAATGTGTAGCCCACATTTTGTAGATATTGTTGATGACAACTATGTCAGGATCGTGTCCAAATTGGCACTCGGGTTCTGAAAAATGGCAACCATACACTTTGATAGAAGTTTTCGGGACTGAGCATCTGTCAATATTTTTTTTGTTATATCTTTCTCATCCGATATTCGATTGAGGCAATTCAAAGTATATTGGAAAGCTAACTTAAAGGACTATAATTTTTCTTGAAATATCATATTTCCAATTCTAACATTTACTATGGAAAAATATGGTCAAAATACTAGGTTGAAAATATGAAGCCTAATTTGTGCGATTGTAAATTGATTTGTAAAAATACTTTTTCACTCATTTGACTTCTAATTGCACCCAATTGGCTACTATAATTCTCCAATATCATTGTGGTATGAATCAACTATTGAATATTTGCACTTTGGTCTCCAAACTTTAAATTTAACCCATTTTCGCCATTTTTGCTCATTTTATCAAATTCCTTAATTTTTCGTCAAATTGTACATAACAAATGAAATATATATCTAATTAATTCTTAAATCATTAAAATTAAAAAAAAAATAGTCTCATTGACGGCTCAGATAAGTGTATGGAATCCACATCATTCTCAATGTCTTCATACAACAGCTCAATCACTCTCAAACTATCCTAAAATTGGCTTTAAGGATGTATAATTTAGTATTTGTTTGGATTTAACATCTAAGCTCTGTTATTGTTTTTTAACATATTCCAAATTTGAATCAAACTAGTCATTTATGATGCAAAATATAAGTTTTGTGCTAAAAAATATCAAGAATCATAATAACAATCACAAATCAACCTAACATGTAACTTTTTCACAATTTATAATCTAACACATGGTTTCAAATATAGACATCATAGTAGGCAAGTATATCTAACCCACAAAAACACACAAAAGCAAAAATAATATTGAAAATAACTAAATTTTTTTGAATTTTTATTTTTTTTATGTGCGAACAAGCACACAAAATAGTAAAAATAGACAACATACTCGATATTTTTCACTCCCAAACTTATAACAAGCAATATATAAAAAAATAAGGGTAAAGAAAGGAACTAATTACTACCCTGGTATAAATCTGGAGGTGGTGGATGAACTAGCATGAAAATGCTAGATCACTTGATATGTCTTTTCCCTTGTTTTGTGTGTTCAGGTGTCATGTTCTTTCAAAATAAATAAAAATTAATCATAATGTGAAGTACTTTATAAAAAGTTCAAACACAACCTATAGAGAATTATTAGATGAAGATACTCTACACTACTAAAAGCAATGAAATTTACTAATCTATTTTCTAAAAAAAAATAAATAGAAGGGAAAAAAATTGGATTACGTCTCAATAAGCGCTTATTTATAGTCATTGACTTGGCTTTGATTTTTTGGCTATTCACGGTGGCTTGAAAAGAGAGTTCTTAGCCTTGCATTGGTTGCACTCACGGATGTTCTTTAATTTATCTTTGGCCCTCCAAATTATAGGGCTTCCATTATTGTCCCTCATTGTTCCACGAACTCCCTTTTCTGTATCTATGACTTCCCCAATCCTCATTTTCTTTATGGTCAATTCTTTTACATTTCTAAAGGTAAGGTGGTTGCGTGAGTGGAGTATATATGGTGAAACTTTTTTTTTTCTTTCACCCTCAAGATTATCTCATCATTTTCAAAATCCATTAATGTATATCCACTTGTTAAGAATAGTCTTCCCAAAATTACCAGCATGTATTGATCTTCTATATCAAGAATGAGGAAATCAGTGAGAAAAATGAAATCTCCAACTTTGATGAGCATATCTTCAACCACTCCATAATGATGCTTGAGTAATTTATAAGCCACTGTAGAATTATTGAAGTTGCTTTTAGATCTTTCAATCCTAATTTCCAGTTGGTAGTGGCATCATATTAATACTTGCTGTAGAATCAATTAAGACATTTATATTATGTGAATTTCCTAGCAAAGTAAAGTGAAGCTTCTTAATTTAGGAGGGAGCTTGTGCTGTATTTCACGCTTCATTCCTTTGTCAATGCTATTGTTTCATCTTTTGGCAGCTTTCTCTTCAATACCTCTTTCAAAAACTTTTGTAGAATTATTGAAGTTGCTTTTGTATCTCCCAATGCCAATTTCTAGTAGGCAGTCGCATCATATTAATACTTGTTCTAGAATCAATTAAGACATTTATATTATGTGAATTTCATATAGAGCAAAGTAAAGTGGAACTTCTTGTACCTTTTAATTTAGGAGGGAACTCGTGTTGTATGATAGCGCTTCATTTTTTTGTCAATGCTAATGTTTCATCTTTTGGTAGTTTTTTCTTCAATATCTCTTTCAACAACTTTGTGTAGTGTGGAATCCGTAGAACGACATCAATGAAGGGAATATTGATGTGAAGTTGCCTAAGGGCATCCAATAACTTTTTGAATTGTTTTTCCAACATATTATTCTGCAACCTTTGAGGGAATGAGACTGGAGGTGTTTGTTTATTGACATGAATGATTGTTTTAACCTATAGACTATCTAACAATTCTTCTTGATTAACCTTTGATGATTCTTTAGACGAACTACCTGTTCCTCGCCCATAGTAAGTACCTGATTCTCGCCGATTGTTTCTTTTTTACACTGATTTCTGATGGTTGAACTCTACTTCTTGTTATGATGGCCTTGTTCATCTTTTGGCTACCTTCAAAGCCTTTGAAAGAATGAAATAAGCGGCACATAAGCTCGAATAGGGGTAACGATCTTGATTGATGATGTCTTAACAACTTTACATTCTACAGCTTCTATTGCTAATACTTGTTCCCATGGGTTCTTTTCTGTGTTGATGGTAGGGTGCTTTGTTTTCTATTAGACAATATGGCTGCTATTTGTTCCATCTGAGTTTCCAAAATTTTTTAAGTCTATTGGTTCTGAAAATTAGTCTCACTCTTGGCAATTTACAGAGCCACTAATTCTCTCAATGATGGTTTTTTCTCTTATTTGCTGAAATCCTGGTAAGATATCCTGAATCTGATGTTTTCTGACATTGATTAGTAACCCATGAGAAGTTCGAAAACTTGATTCAATTTAGATTATAGGTGTTGCTTCTATAAATTCTATGCATATTGTATGATCTACCTCGAAGTCCCACAGACTGGTGCTGGCGGGTACACCATGCTCACATTTTGAGTTAGGTTATCCAATATCTTGGTTATTACTTCCATCCAGGTTGCCATATTGTAATTGCATCAATGCTGTAAATAACCACTATTATCTAAGGATATATCCATTATTGATCTTTCAACTGAAGCATCAACTATGTTATGGTATTTAGGTCGTAGGCTTGAATAGAATATAAAAATCTTAGCATTTTTAGGTATATCAAGATGGGGGAACTTTCTGAAGTGAGCTTTTAACATTTCCCATGCTTCAAGATAGCCCTAGCTGTCCTTTTGCTTGAAAGTAGAGTATTCATTTTTGATTTGATGGATTCGAGAAGGTGGGAATAATTTCAAGGTGAATTTCTGTACCATGTCATTTCATGAAACGATGCTCCGAGAAAGTAGTGAGCTTAGCCATTCTTGTGAACCTTCTTTTAAAATATGAGGGAATATGCACATTTGAAAGGCTTTTGCTGACTTACCTTCATGAATAATTATTTGTAAAGCATTAAGAAGGCCTGTATGTGTTTATGCGGATTTTAATTTGATTTTCTAGAGACCTGATGTGGTGATAGTTTTTAAACAAGTTGATTACATCTAGTCGAATGTGAAAGTTAGCCTGCTCAAATGTGGATAAATAATTACTGGTTGCATAGCAGCAGGAGAAAAAATCCCATAATTCCGTACCAATACTTCACCATCATTGACAACTTCTCTTAGCAGAACTAGCTATGCTGTTGAATATGGGTGGTGACTGAATCTGATTTTGATTCTGATTTTTTTACCATTTCTATTGCTTCTCTGTATTCGCTTATTCATTGTATGAAGTTTTTTCGATCTCGGGATCTAGTGGAAAGAGCACAATTTTTTCTTAATCTTGCATAAACTATTAAAAAAATAAGAGATTAGGTGTATAATTTATAACCTAAAACTAAATAAAAGAAAATTCTATTCCTATATAAACTAATAAACTCGAACTAAATACTTTATTCTTGACAATGTCATCAAAAACTCAATCGTACAAAACTCCCAAGCGTACGAGATTGTTGATAGTTAATAAATGTGATAAAAAGAGTTATCGACCCACAGAGAATAAATCTCAATTCAAGTGTACTAGTCTTATATTGAATTTGAAATATGTAACACAAAAGCTTTTGTTTGTATCAAATTATGAATGATTGTTTTGGAATTCGAATTCACCTATTGTTATCTACTTCAATTCTTGATTATGCAATCTAAACTTATTCATTCATTCTTGACAACCAATAAAGCTATGATAAATAAAAGATAAATTAAATTTATTCTAATCATTACTCGATTCTATTTCTAGTCCGAATTCGAATTATTATAATGCATTAAATTACTAGATGATTGCACATGCGATATTGTTATTTTTAACATCTATTGCTCGTATGTTAATCTTATCGCGTTCAAACTTATTATAAAATTTTCAGTACTACAACAAGCAACTAGTTATCTAATTATGCTGTGAAATTAAATAATGCAATGTGAATGCAAAATTAATCTAGAAAGAATTAACTAAACAACTAGTCTTGAATGAAATAAAATGAGTCTGATCCAATACAAAAAGAGATCTAGCCTATCACGATTCTATATAAATTACAAGAAGAATAGTGAAAAATCATCACTCGTATCGTGAAAGAATGCAGAAATATTGATCTTCAATTCAAAGGTTGAAAATTTTTCAAATTATTTGGTGTAATTGGTCTTTAATTCTTGCTTAGTTTTGATCTTCTCTCCCAACATATGTAAATTGGCATCTTGTTCTTAATGAAATTTATGATATGGATATGTATTGAAAAGCAACAGAGAGATCTCCAATGTGTAGCCCTCATTTTGGATCTAAAGTTGATGATAATTAGGGCAAGATCACGTCCAAACTGAGTTTCAAATAGAGTTCGAATAAGAAAGGAAAATAGGCCCGTCTAAAGATATTTACTCATTGCACGTGCACCATAGACCACGCGCGTTGTTGATGAATTTTGCTATCGGGATTCGTAAATCTACTGAAGTTTTCGGTACTAAGCATTCGTTTGTATGTTTTTCATATCTTTTTCGTTCGATATTCGATTGAGGTGATTCAGAGTGCATTGAAAATTTAACTCAAAAGGATACTATTCTTCTAGAAAGATCATTTTTCCAATTCGAACTTTTTCTATGCAAAAAATGGGTCTCAATCTGGAGCATAATTTACGTGGCTCAAAATTGATTAGTAAAAATACTTTGACTATATTTCACTCATTTGACTTCTAATTTCATCAAATTGACTCCTAGCATTATCAAACACCATTTTGTTGTCCAATTATTGGATATTTGCACTTTGGCTTCCAAACTTTGGACATTTTTGCCCATTTTTCACTCACTTTCTGTAATTCCTTTATTTTTCGTCAAATTGTGCCTAACCAACAAAATACATACCTAATTAAGTCATAAGTAATCAAAATTAATAAAATTAATCTCATTAATGGCCTAGATAAATTTACAAAAAAACACTTATCGGCTGTCGGAAGTCTTATGTATGCGCAAGTATGTATGCACCCAAATTTAGCGTTCATAGTTGGGATATTGGGTAGATATTTACGTAACCTTAAGATGAATTTTTGGAAAGTAGCCAAACGGGTTATGCGGTATTTAAAGAGAACAAAATATTACATGCTCACTTATTTGAGATTAGACAAGTTAGAAATCTTTGTGGTATTCCGATTCTAATTTTGCTGGATGTCAATATAGCAAGAGATCCATATCAGGCTATATTTATTTGCTAGTTGGGGGTGCTATTTCCTAGAATACTGTTAACGGCCATTCATAGTTCTTTCTACAATGGAATCTGAGATCATAGCTTGTTATGAGTTATACAATCATGAGATAAGGCTACAAAAATTGTCATTGGGCTACGTGTTATAGATGGTATTGAAAGATTGCTAAAGATATATTGTGACAATAAATCACATTTATGAACAAACTCTATAGATATATTCCAACAACAACAGAAGCTATTTTAAGCCGAAACACATAGGCATTAAATTTGTTGTTGTTAAAGAAAGAGTTTAGAGTCGTCAAGTGTCTATAGAACATATATGAACAAACTCTATAGTTGTGGATTCTCTCACCAAAGGTTTAGCATCCAAGGTGTTAATGAGTATACAACTCATATGGGTGTTGTGTCATTTGATGATGTACTGGTTTAGTAGGAGTTTATGTTTTAGATGTTCCTTTTTTTTTTTGGCTCAGACACATGTTTATGTTTTTTCCTGTTAAATAAAGAAGATAGTTTGTTTTCAACTTTGAATGTCTTCTTTCAATTTGTGATCTTATGATTAAGAATAGAAAGACTAAAGTTGATCTCATTGAAGAATAAGATAGGATCAATTGGAAATATACATATTTAAGATCACATTGTGTATAATTTCCGTGCCACACATCCATACTTTATCTATATCATTGATATTTTGGAATGGTGATCATTGATGGGTCTAATTACTATATGAATGTAGGAAAGGCTGCTGTGATCTCATACTAATATAGGAAATAAACCATATTGTAACTAAGGAGATGTTTCAAGGATGATAGCTTTTTAGTGCACACTCAAGGTTATATAATATAATTGTTTCCAGAAATACATGTATTGCCCAAATGGAAGATTGTTAAGGAATGTAGGTTTCCTATTCGTTTTATATGCTAGCATATTTTAATAAAATATTATATTATTATGGATTATCCATCACATCTATTTGGTATGAGCTTTGTAATGTGCAGAGATCGAAGACTAATTTAATTAGTGTTGATGTGATCTTAATTAACCTATTATATAAAGAATATTTTCCAAATTAAATCATTCACACGATTGTTACTCTCCAAAACATTCATATCAAGAAAAGGGCAAACATCAACTCAAATAATTAGAATATCTTAAAATCTCGAATGCTAATCAATAATTGTTAGCTTGTATTATTACCAAGGACAAATAGCATCTCAGTGGCACTTGACGTAATGCGAAACAAAGAATTCAAGTGGAAACCTTAAGAATACAATTTTTGGAATCCACCAAATTATGAAAATAAACTCACGAAATTTTATTAATGTAAGATAAAAAAAAAAAAGACGAATTAACCCTTTATTTATAAGGGTTTACATGAAAATTTAGTTTCAACAAACTAAAATTGCAAAGCATTCAAAATAAACTAAATGACAAAAATAGAACTAAAACTTTAAAAACAGTTTTCGACTCCTAAACAAACTCGGATGGATAAAATCCATCACATATCACAGTATAACCGATTTAAAAATACTTTTACTTGCCTCGTCGTTCTCTTTCTGGAATGGTATTATGTGCCCAAATCGGAGCTCGGGCGCTAGATCTACACTATTACATTTTTTCCCCTTTCGATCTAATTTTTCTTCAATCCATTCAGCCATTTGTTCTACATCAGTCACTTCCACCTTCGAAGAATCTGACCCCGAATTACAATTCAAATAAAGAGGCTCATCATTTTCATGGAACTCATTGCTACATTGAACGTACTAGAAATACCCAAAGGAACTTTTTTTCAAAGGAGGGCGGTACCTCTGAAATTTTATTAATATGCCCTCACTTGTGGGGGAGGAATACCGTGGTTACATGAAAATAATGAAAACAATAAATGAGAAAGTACTACTTTCCTTACAGTGAAAATAAATGACGAAGATTAAAGTAGTAAACAAGGAAGTA
>CAIGRK010420006.1:0-13820 GCA_903798315.1 Fraxinus greggii | reverse complement strand
TTTTTTTTATGTCTACATCTTCATAAACTGAATATCTCCGTTAACAACTTAACATTCAAAATATGTAAATTTTCAAATAAGCGACTGTTGATTATGGCCGCCATCGCACTACACCAAGATCTTGGGAGTGGAGGCATCGGAGAAGCAACTGTTGATGTGGCCACTACCTCATCCCAATCCGCAATACAAAGCTAGGTTTGGAGATTGAAGTGGCGTAGAGCTTCAAGAAGACAATAGAAGACTTGATTCTCCTTTGTCGTTAGATCAACTTGGTCCTTGACATTAACGCACATTGATCGAATATTTGCTTCTTCATCGCTAAAATCGATGATTTGCATTTCCATCAAATGATTAACAAACGTTGATCAAAGAAGATTTGCTTCTCCGTCAGATAGAAGATTTGCTTCTCCGTCCTTAAATCATCGTAGTTGCCGTAGTGGCGTCGCTCGACACTTACAATGCCTCTTCGTAGTGGCTCGCTGCTCTTAGAGTGATGTCATCGCACAGTTGAAGTCGTGAGCGATTAAGCGCCACTTCGGCGATGCCTCCGGTGTTGGTATGTGGGAAGGAGAGAGAAGAGAGTGGGAAAATAATTAGGGTAGGGGGGTGGATGAAGATAGGGTGGGTATATAGATTAATTTAATTTTATAATAATATTATTAATATCAAAATGCGGATTTATCGCCTGATTTTTGTATAAGAAAACCTGCCTCCATATAATTTTCACATTTTTTAATAAGTGGCCAGTGTAAGAAAATATTCCAACCCATGCGTTATACTAATTGGTTGGCCCAAGTGCCAAGCCCTAAGCCTAAACCCAATTAAAACTCCCAAAATCCATAATCGCTCCCAACCCAAGCCGAAGCCTACGCCCAAGCCCAAGCTTAAACCTAAACCCAATCTTCTCTATCTGATTCTCCCAATTGTGCCCTAAGTTCCTCACCAACCCTAAAACATTAACCCGCCTCCGGTGGTCCATCACTACCTCCATCGCCTACAACCCTTTTGCATTTTATTGCCCCCCACAAATTCAAACTTTCGTGGACAATCATTTCTCGACCAAGCCCTCACCTCCTGAAATTTGATTTATTGCTAGATGGATTTGTGTTTCCGCTTGCAAATAACTTTGAGATTGGAGAAGTTGAAAAAAGCAGTATCTCCACAATCGCGAGTAATTTCAATTCACCCCTTGTCGTTTTTGTACATGGGTTTTATATTTTTTGATTGGAGTATCGGTATTTACATTTTTCAATTTTCTTCATCGATAAGACATGTCAATCTAGTGAAAGTAAACTTCATGATGGATTGACCAAAATATTAACTTCCAATTCTCATTGTGCAACATCCTCCAATTTCATATCCACAAATTGGACATCCTTCAATCTCAACTTCTAAATTACAACCATATACTAGTATTGAATGGTTGTGCTACATGTACATAATCGTTTACATACACATGATATGGTGAGATATGATTGAATCAAAATTTTTTCAATCAAATAAAAAAAAATATTCCCACACTCATTTGGCATATCAACAATACGTAAATAGTTATATAACATTATTCAGTATTGAATAGGACCTGAGAAAAAGAAAGCAAAAGTCTAAATATCATGTCACATAATATTAGAACCTCATATCTTAAAACTAGGTGATCAACTAGAGGTTAAGGAATATCCAATGATAGAATGAATTGAGATCAAAAGAGTTAGTGACACCACATCATCAAATTTGAAAATGGAGATATATAATGTTCTTGCTCAACATGAACTTCAAGTGAATAAAATGAGAGACCAAGGGTATAATAATGCTAGTAATATGTGTGGTCCTAGTCATATGTGCAGTACTTGGAAATGGACTTCAAGCATTATTTTCGAAGTTTGTCATTATGCAGATTTCCTCCATTATTTTGCTATCAATTACAGTTGATAATTGGTTTATGTAACTAATGTCCATTTCATTTGGAACATTTTTTCTCATTTGGACGATGTTGTCGATATTGTAACTTTTTTTTCTCCTAAACGAGTTATAGAGTCGCAAAGTTCTCAGAGACATGAAATTCAACTTATGTTGGCTACTAAAGATTGTGAGTCTGGAAGTGGGGCCAATCAAAAGTTAATTTGTGATGATAATGAGCTACTCGTTGGCGCTTTCATTATGACTTTATAAAGAACTTAATAGATATGTACGGTGCGACTCACAAAAGTGGTTCAATATATTTGTGGCTAGAATTAATCTACTTATACATCTATTCTCTTCCTCTTATGTGTCAAAAATCTGGTCATGCATTAAAAAAATGTTGTTAAAACTAACGCACCAAAATATGTCAACTCAACAATGTGTAAGTCAACGAGTCAATTTTTATGTACACGATCATTGTGACTATTGTCCAAAAGAAATATCTCTAAATGAAATTTGTGGTGCTTACAAAAAGTTGCCAAGTTTTAAGTTCGTGTTTATCTTGCATTTCATGCATAGAATTATGAAAAATCATTGGTATATTTTTGTAGAACCCTTTAAAAAGATGTCAACACATCTTGACTGCTTTGATATTTGTCTCTACTACAAAACAAATCCTTCATAAATTGAGAAATAACGATTAGAAATAATTTTTCAGAAAGCTAAAACATCCATCAAGTTTGGGACCACAAGGAAAAAGAATGGTTGACAAATCAAAAATAAAACGTGTTGGCAAAAAATATAACACATTGACAAACGACATGAGTTGATTGTTAAAATTTCAAAATGAACATCTCAAAACAAATTCATACTATAAAAAAAAAAGTTAAACTTTGGATTCGACGTTTTGCTTAATTCTTTTAGACTAGTATGTCATATCGACTTAATTGTGTTACATTTTACAAGTTTAATCAAATACATAATGATGTGTAATATACAATTAATTTAAAATTTGTAAAAGTTTCACCATATGAAATTATTTAAAAATTGTATATTTCGCAAAATTTATTAATTTTATGCTGTATTATTCAATTTTTTCCAAAAATAATTAAAACCTTAAACTCCAAATAATACACGCAATCTCAGCCGCTACATCATTTTTCTAATCAGATCACGAAACGGCTTTTATCAACCTTTACAAGTCGATCACCTTCACTTCCAACGAACGCAAATCTACGAAAAATCCTATACATACTCAAGAGTTTTTGAGAGAGAGAAAGAGATAAGGAACAATGGAGAGTGCATGGAGTAAACCAGGCGCTTGGGCTTTGGATTCCGAGGAAAATGAGGTGGAGCTCCTCCACCAACACAAACAAGATTCTATTGAAGGAAACTCCATTGGCAGCGCCGACGCGGCGGATTTCCCATCCCTTGCGGCCGCGGCGGCAACAAAGACCAAGAAAAAGAAGAAGGGCCAAACCCTGTCTCTACAGGAATTCACCAGTTACAGTGCCAACAAGGGCCCCACTCCTGATGAGCTTTTAAGCCTCCCCACCGCCCCCCGCCAGCGCTCTGCGGAGGAGCTTGATCGAAACCGTCTAGGTGGAGGATTTAGATCTTATGGGTCTTCGTATGACCGGCCGGCTAGGGATGAGCAGCCACGTCGACAAGGAGTTTTTGGTGGGGATTCGAACCGAGATTTTGCACCTTCTAGGGCTGATGAGACGGATGATTGGGCTGTGGGGAAGAAATCGATTGTTACTGATAGATTTGATGGAAGGAGAGGAGATAGAGGAGGGTTTTTCCCTGATTCGCAAACTAGGGCTGATGATTCTGACGATTGGGGTTCTAAGAAGGCCTTTGTGCCCTCTGAGCCTCGGAGATATGAAAAAAGAGGTGGCTTTGGATTTGAATCCAATAATGGTGGTGCTGATTCGGATACTTGGGCCAGGAAAAGGGAGGAGGGACGGAGAAGTGGTGGTGCATTTGATAGTTTGAGAGATAGAACCGGCAGCCCTGATTCTGACACTTGGGGGAGGAAAAGAGAAGACGGGACTGGAGGCAGCGCCAGTAGGACGAGGTTGAATTTACAGCCAAGAACACTGCCGGTAGGCGAAGGACAGAAGAGTGAAAACGGGAATGTATTGAAGCCCAAGGGAAATAATCCATTTGGAGAGGCAAGGCCGAGGGAGGAGGTGTTGAAGGAGAAGGGGCAAGATTTGAAAGAGATTGAGGAGAAGCTCGAGAGTATGAAGGTTAAGGAGGTTGCTGCAGGGTCCCCTAAAGGACTGGCGGCTTCGAAGAGGAGCTTTTGGAGTGAGAATGGGAGGGAGAGGTTGCATCAGGAGGATAGAGCTGACAGGACTTGGAGGAGTCCCGAGTCTGTTAATTCTCGTCCCGAAAGCTTGGTGAACTAGGTTTTTATGTCGAATGAATTCTGATGAATATCTGTTTTGATTGCTTTATTTTTGACAATTGGGATTGCGTTTTTGGTTCTATGTGCTTCTGATTTTGTACTCGTGGTTACTGGTTGATCTGAATTATTTTCTGGGGTGTTCTGTGAATGTGACAAAGCATTTAGAATAATATGTGAGATACTGCTCATATATGTACACACGCACTCTTTAAAGTATATATCAGTGGTACTTTCTAAACTGTTAATTCAAATATAAGAGAATCTCTGCAAGCATTTGTAGCCAAATTCTGGTTTATTTTCAAGACACTTGTATATGTTTGCTTACTGCGAAACTTACTAAGTTACTGTTAGCCGAGCATTACAGTTTCTTGCCAGTTGATTCTTGTTGTCTGGATGCGAATTTGTTTTAGTACCCCAAAGTTGAGGTTTTGTGAGTTCATTTACAGTATCTGCATTGGATATTGAGAGTAGTAATTAACCGATTCTTTCATCATTCGATCTCAGTGTCAGTTGTTGCCTTCACCTCCCTATATCCTTGTTAATTCCATTGTTGTTTTCAGCATTCTATAAGCAACTTGCTGGTTCTACAAAACCTATTGACGGCTACGTTCAATTTCATTCCGGACCAATAACCGGTCTATTTGATATACTCCCACTTAACCTAGCTGAGAAGGAACTCTTCTTTCTCACCTTCAATGACAATAATTGTTCATTGGTTTTGGACCTTTTTTTCTTTCTTTTTTTTTCCAAATTTCTATCGTAAAATTAATTTTTACTATAGAAAAAGTAACAATCCTGCTATATTTGCTTACATGTGCTGGTGAGGGGTGGAAGTTTGATTATTTTCTGTGTTCACTTAAGATTGTTGTTTTACTTCTCAATATGCAATTTTTGTTCTTTATTTGATCTTATGGGCATCTGTCTAGTGGAATACATTTTTCCTTTTCGATGCTGAACTAATTTGAGCGAAAAAGGAATTCTTTAATAAACACAATCGGTGATTTTGGAATGTCAACCTCCTCCGTCTTCTCTATTCCTCTACTGACTTGAGTTAGCGTTAGCAAGGCATTGAGAACTCGATGCAGTTTTGATTATTATCAATGACCTTGAAAGCATGCTTTAGTTTTGTAATTTTTATTCTTGAAAATGTCTCTGAAGTCAATAAAATCTTTGTTACTTTCTATTTCGTAGTGCTGAGAAAACTGAAAATGGATCTGCTGAAGCAGCTGAAGATAGAGATCCACAGATGTGATGTTCAGCTTTGATGCTGAAAGTTATCGATGCGCTGAACACATGAACTTTTGTTTTTACTTCTCTGTTATTTTGTTTTTTAGACTAATGTTGTTGTGAGGTACAACATAGAGGCAATTTTGTAAGAGTTACAAGTAGAATATCCTTAAAGTTCTAAGGATTGGTTGTGTACATGAATTCTTTGTCATTTTATTGAACCTCGTTTCTTTCCTACTGCAGAAGTTTAGTGCTTTAATTACTTGTTAATGCTCGTTTAGTCCATTGTTCTTTTAGCAATAAAAGATTCTGTTTTTGTTTCCTTTTCCTCTTCGTTTTCTTCTTTATTTTTATTTAATAAAAAGTGATTGTATATACTTCACCTTGAATTGAATTATTTTTAGTAGTGTCATTTTTAAGAGTAAGTTTAGCTCCTGTATGATGGTCATTTTTTTTTTTGTGGAAAAATATTTTCAATAGTGAATTTTTGGAGAATGTGAGGTTAAAAAGTAGAGAAAAGTTTTGGAACTATGTATATAATATTTTATTATGTGAATATATGGTTAAAAATGAGCATTTAGAAAAGAAAAAAAAGCTTTCAAAGAATGAAAGATAAACAAGGGCTTGGTCTAGAAGATGAAAATGATGAGACGAGAATATAAATTAAAGGACGAGAATGATGAGGTGAGTCAACATTTCTCTGTTCATATTGATTTAAGTCGAGTCATAGAGCTATCAATCGCGCTGCAGTTACCATTGCTTTACACGGAGATTCACACGGTGAGGTGGCAATCAAATGGAATTCAAATTTAAAAAACATGTGAGGCTGGGTCACGACTTGAACCGGCCCAATTAGAAAAGCTTGTGAGGTTGGGTCATTTACTTGCTTTCAGTTTCCCCAAATGAGAGAAAACCCTTGAGGCGACAACGTAATTTCTCCTGCCCAACACTCCACCATTGTCACCGAAATAAGAAGCCCGTGGAAATTTCTCATTTTAAGCGACGCCCACGCCTCGCGCACCAACCTTTCATGTTCGCTGTCCCCCGAATCGAAGATAACGATTGGAGGCGAAAACTTAACGTAACGGGGAGCAATCCTCCATCTCAACTGGAGTAAGAAGCCGGTGAAAATTTGTCCTCTTAAACGCCATCCATCTCGCAGCAAACATTATGTAAGCATGTTGTATTTGGTATCGATTTTCGTTGAATTTACTATTGTCGAATAATACATAGGTTTGAAGATTTTACAACGGTTTGTAGTTGCTGTGTATTGTAGCGTAATGTGTCATTTCATCTTGTGCAGTATGCTGGGAAGAACTCCGGCTTATGTCATAGTTGTCGCGAGAAGGGTCATTTCTTTTTTGATTGCTTGAAAAAACAGCACTGCCCTTGGTGTAAAATCGGCTTTGTGAAGCGCTTTGAGGTCGAGAAGGAGACGGAAAACAAGGGAAAATTGTTCAATTGCTGCAGTGCTAAATGTAAATTTTGGGAATGGGTTGACGAGGGAGAATCAAGCGACGAATCAAGTAGCGTTACCGTGAACGCGAATAATCATACTGCAGTCAAAGAAGATGAACACATCTCTCGCCTGTTCCAAACTCGTTGTCGGGTATCCGAAGAACAGACCCTTGAGATTCAATTGACCGTGACAATACGCAAGGCCAATGAAAGCGCGGAAGTGGATAAAAACGGGAAGAGACCGGCATGATCCGTAGTTATGTTGTCATTGGTTTCGCTACCTACCACTGTTGATGTGTAGTATGTGTGTCTTGTTAGGTGCTATGTGTTGTGTAATCTGGAGTTGGTGCAGTGTGTCGTGTCATGTGGAGTTGGTGTTTAGTTAGGTGACTGTAATATATGCTAAGGATGTTTGTATGGGGAATTATGTGCAATTGGTGTTCTTCACTTTAGTATTTGGGAAGGATCTGTAATGTCAGTAATGTCATGTGGAGATGGTGTAGCTGGTGTTAATTCACTACTTGTATCTCAATTGTATTAATGTGAATGAAAACATTTTGTTGTTTCCAATTCACCAAAAATTGTATTGATGCTAACTGAATACAACAATAATATTGCATAATTTAATAAACTGAAGGATGTACAGGAAGGGAAAAAAATGCATAATTTCATAAACTGCAAGAGAGCTACAAAATGCATCCATTGTAACTTCATTACCTATTACACTTTGCTAAAAAATAATGCAAAAATTGTATTCAAAACATTGACAACATTGTCATACATTTGTTCACAAGATGCTTGGGCCTCATAAAACGATGTCGTACTTATTATTTAGGTACGTCATATCAAATGTGACAATATCGCCGAGCTCCGTATATGCTTGCCTACTCCTATTGTCTGCCCAGAAAATATTCTTTAGCCGTAACCTCTTCGTCTAAATCCATACTGAAAAAAAAAAAACCTGAGCACCTTACTTGCATGTTAGAGAAATAGGATTGTATTGCTGCGGCATCACCTTCTCCAAGTCTTAATTGCCTCACTTGTTCAACATAGTTCCAACAATCTTTTTCCACGCAAGTCATATTCTCATACCTTCCCGCCTCTATGACTCTGGAGTTGTAACTCTTGTGCAACGGAAACCCTGTCATATCGTTTACTTCAAGTCGTCGTTTCGCATGGGCACTCAATTCTCGGTTGCATCGATACAACCTCGACTTCGAAGGACTTGTTTTATGANAACCTCTTCGTCTAAATCCATACTGAAAAAAAAAAAAACCTGAGCACCTTACTTGCATGTTAGAGAAATAGGATTGTATTGCTGCGGCATCACCTTCTCCAAGTCTTAATTGCCTCACTTGTTCAACATAGTTCCAACAATCTTTTTCCACGCAAGTCATATTCTCATACCTTCCCGCCTCTATGACTGTGGAGTTGTAACTCTTGTGCAACGGAAACCCTGTCATATCGTTTACTTCAAGTCGTCGTTTCGCATGGGCACTCAATTCTCGGTTGCATCGATACAACCTCGACTTCGAAGGACTTGTTTTATGATTGTGAATGGGATTGACTGTGTTAATTCTCCAGATCCCACATGCATCTGCAGATGCAGTGATCCTAGCTTTGCAATCTGTCTGAATGGTAGCTTGCAGCTTCAAAGAGCAGCTGGTACTACGACTCCTTCCGCCTTCACGGCTACATGTAAACGCAACGTATCTCATAATTCCATCATCGTCCTTTTGCGAATTTCTTTTCCTAACTCGGAATCCTACGTCATATGCATATCTCTTGTAAAAATTATACAGTTCTTTTTCATCGTCGAACTTCATACCCACCTTGGGCACAATCACACCGTCCACTCCTACAATTCCATCATCCACGAAGTTTGCACTGTCCAGAACGTTGTCATTATCGGACTCTAATAGAACGACATCATCTACCTCCTCCGAATTTGCCTTGCCTGCAGTAAAAAAAAAAAAAAACAATTGCAAGGTTAATTCCCTCTTTCTCCATACTCGATAAATTCTTAACAGAGGTTTGAACAAGGCTATATTTATCATTTTAGTCAAACAGATGGGCATTAACATCTTCTGTGAAACAAACAAATTTATCACCCTTAAAGCATTTCCAAAGAGAATCAATGACAGCATGGCTATATTAGTAGGTAACTTGCATTTAAACAATATTATACTTAATTCGCTCTTCCTCACAGTTCGGTAAAATTGAAAAATGAGTTGAACATTTTCACAGAACAACTGGGTAAAAATGAGCTCACAAGAAATCCATCAAAGGATATACCTTTTTCCGTCATTTGGTCGCATCAACGAAGCCGGCGATAGCTTCAAGCAGGAACAACTCTTTCTAACACAGCTGAATGTATGAAGCGGCGACTGCTTCGAGTCGGAACATCTCTTCCCTAAACCTCTTTATCACGCTCGTTAATCACATAAACTCATTTGGGGGAAACTGATAGCAACAAGCCTGACGTTGGATTACACTGCTTCTGGGCGGTAGGTTCAATATTTGGTACCGATTTGTGTGTTTTCGCGAGTTTCAGTCTGGGTTTTCATCTCTTCTCATGAGCAATTGCGTATTTGGTCCAATTGCCCGCCTTTTCCTCCGTCCGTCTCTTATTGCTCGCCTTTTCCTCCGTCTTTCTTTGAAATTTTTCTGACTTTCTTTTTTTAAAGTTGCTTTTCCACATCACAGTGTAATCCAACAGGTAAGCACAAAGGTACAAATGAAAAAACCCTAGAGCTATATATCATAGATAACCTTTTTAATTGTTATAAAGTGTCTTTGCACAGTCGAATGCAACTATAGCCCTGTAGAAATTCGAAAATGCACTTTATAGAAAGTGAAGAAATGAAAAGCAAAGTCTCATACCCCTTGTCTTGGACGAACTTTGTTCATCCTTTTCTTCGAGGGTAAGTAATAGTTACAAGGAATAAACAGTGTTAAGTTCCCGACAGACAAAACAAAAAATAATAAAACTCCATTTGATCTACATCCATGAAACTTTGAAGTGGCTATAATCCAACTTCTATTATGGTGGCACAATCCATTATTAAGTGTTTGTTTGATTCTCATTAATTGGAAAAAAAAAGAGTTTTGAATAGTATTTTTAAGAAAATTATAGTTAAAATGTAGGGAAAAGTTTCGAGAGAATGTGTAGAATATTTTATTATGTGAATATGTGGTTGAAAATAATCATNCATAACTACTCATTAATCTTTCATGGACTTTATTATGGAAAAATTAGGGATGTGTTTCTTAATCTTCAAAAGTGCGGTGTTGATCCCCACCCTTAATTTTGTTTGTAAATTTGGGTCTATACATGATGAAAACCTCAATGTGGACACTAAGAGCCCGTTTGACAATCATTAATTTAAAAAAAAAAAGTTTTGAATAGTTATTTTTAGAAAAATATGAGGTTAAAAGTAGGGAAATTTTTTTGAAATATGTGAAGAATATTTTATTGTGTGAATATGTGGTTGAAAATGATCATATAGCAAATCATAAAATAAATTAATGGAAAACAAACATGCCCTAAATTCCAATCCCCCAACTTTTAGGTATAGTAAGTATTGATGGCGGGTTGGAACTTGACTAGAAGATTGTTGGTCGAGGTCGGGGATGTATGGTTTGACTTCATTGGAAGAGTTAGGTCTACTTGTATCTTCAATTTTAATTTGTTTTCAACGATAGATAGTGTAACTCTAGCACAATCAGTATACCGAGTACAATCGAATTTTTCACAAGTACGTTGAAATGCCTATGGATTGATTTTACCCTAAAATATGCAGTGATTGAATTTACTGTAATGGTGTTGCAAAATTCACTTTGATTGTTGGATTAAGTAAATTATTTCGTTTAAATATAATTTTTAAAAATTACTTTATTATTAATTTTAAATGCGATCTAACATTCAATTTGTTTATTTTTTATATTTGGTCAGGTTATGGCCAGCTCCTTTTGTCTTTACTCGTGGCGTTTCTTGCATCTAAACTAAAGAAAAAGTTATTAAAAATAACAGCAATACCATTTGTACAGCAACAGTTGATCAAAGTAGTTGAAAACCACTCACAATGGTGGCACCGCTGTGATTTAAAAAAAAAAAAAATCTACCCACCCATCGTATGTGTGAGAGATTGTCAGCGAAACTGCTCCTCCACTTACAAGTAGCATGGTTGTAAAAATAAATATAATTTATCTGATTATTTGTTGTTAGTTCATATGTACTCAATTTACCCTCTGGATTAAAATTGGCCCTTGTTTGACAAAACTTTTTGAGATTATAAGTAGGTTAAAATTCATTTTTAACAATATTTTATTTGATCCATAATTTGTATTTACTCTTTTGACCAAACATTTTGCGAAATTTATCAACTTAAAATCTCAAAATTTCACTTAATTTATCATTTCAGCCTCCAATTTTATGAAGTTATTTTGTTTCTCAACTTGAAGGGTTGGCTACAAATGAAGTGGGACATATTTTTATCGCGACCATGTGACGATATAATGAAAGACCGATTAACATCTTGCTCCTCTTAAAGATTGTAAATAAACTTACAATTTGAACAATATTATCAATATTTTCTTTGTTGCATCACTTTTTAATTACAACAAGTATTTTTATCTTTATTTAAAATTTATGGTGCTTTTGATTGTCAATATTTTTCATGAAAGACGTGTTTTAATTTTCCATTCAAGTTCTTACTTTTGTGCTGTTTGATTGACTTTTTTCCATGGAAAACATTTTCTTACTTTTGGTTATGTGACTATATTTTTCTTAAAATCAAGGAAAATATTTTCTTTAGAAGGAATATGAGGGAATTCACTTTCGCTCTTTCTTATCTATCCACTCTCTCATCTACCCGCCAATAAAAAATAGTCAAGTATAATATTTTCTAAGTTGAAAACTAAAACAATCAAACACGTTTAATTAATAATTTCCATACAAATAAGTCATGCGCAATTGAATTACCTAAAATTTATTTTCTTTCCATGCAAATTACATATTCGAAATCAAACGCGTCCTTATTGTCTCTCCTTTTCTTGTCTTAATTTAATCACAAATCTTCTATCAATTAGCATATCTCATATTTGACGATGATTTATGTCCTTTTGTTAGCGTACTCTAAAATATGGAACAAATATATTGTCGCACTTTTCTGTTTCTTTATTTTTTCCCCTACAATTTAATGTAGTTAGGCAGAAACTAATGTACTAATTAATGAATGATTAATAATAAAAATGCAATGAAAAAAAATGGTTTAGGAAGTACGACAACAACATAAGATTGTGAATTTTTGTCATAACTTTACTAGATAAAATTTTAATAATAAATCATTTTTGTCCTTATTCCAATGGAATCTTGTAAAAAATAAGAGCATCCCATTATCCATCAGCTATAGCTATATATATATATATATATATATATTCATCATAGATCAAAAATAACAAATGGCGAAGCTATGCATAATTTTCATGCTTTGCTCGTTAGTGATTATCGGTACTGCTGCCGCAGGTGGCCTTAAACAAGGGCCGGAAGCCGTCGAAAAGTGGTTCAAAAAGCTACCATATGCGAAAGAAAAATTAACCAAACTTCATTTCTACTTTCATGATACGGTAAGTGACAAGAATATAACTTCTTATACGGTGGCTCAATCCAACATTACATTCAAGTCCCCAACTTTATTTGGTCTAGTAAGTGTAGCAGATGATCCTTTAAGGGTGGGGCCGGAACCCAACTCGAAGATCATGGGTCGAGCCCAAGGGATATACGGTTTGGCTTCACTAGAAGAGTTTAGTCTACTTATGACCCTGAATTTGGTTTTCACGGATGGAAAGTATAATGGTAGCACACTTAGTGTACTTGGACATAATCCGATTTTGCACAAGTACCGAGAAATGCCTATCGTTGGCGGCTCCGGTGCTTTCCGATTGGCGCGCGGTATCGCCACTGCACAAACCGTTTGGTATAATCTTACTTCCAATAATGCAGTTGTTGAGTATACCGTAATGGTTTTGCATTATTGATTTCCCTGTTGGGTTTTGTTTATTTGGTATTTGGTATGATTGTGACCTGCTCCTTTGTCTGTACTCATGGTTTTCTAATTTTCTAGCTTCTATACATTTAAGGAGTTATTATTAAGAATAAATGGGAATTTGATTATTGATAGTTGTCTGTACTCATGTAGTGTATAGTGTTGAAAAATTACCTGTGTTATGACAAGGATAATATGTTGTAATAATATTTGACACACTTTAAGTTACAATTTCATAAAATTGCATATACTTTAGTGCGATTTAACACAAAATATAAATTACAATTATCGTACAAAAATTACATATGGTATTAGGAGTAAAATAGAGGGTTAATACCCTAAAAGGTCACTGAACTTTGTCGAAAGTTCCCCAAGGGTCACTGAACTTCAAAAAGCCCCTAATCAGTCACTCAACTTTGCCAATTGAGATCCCATCCATCACCGATGTATTTATAAAAAAAATATGGTATAAATTTAGCCACCCTTTAACTTTTTAACGGGTAAATGAATGGTGAAGAAATGAATAATATTTTTAAATTCTAAGAAAAATGCCGGTCTCAAACCTTTCATTGAATTTCAACTTTTATCTTAACGTTTCATTTGTGGTATCCACAATTTCAAACATTTCAATTTGTTGCATTCGGAGAAGAAATGGACAGCATTTCCTCATTAGTAAAAGATTGAGAACTGTAGATGTCATTTTCCTAAATTCTATAAATTCACTGTTTGGTTTAGCAAAAAATTAATTTTTAATAGATCTTGATAAAAACAAA
>CAIGRK010419994.1:0-17636 GCA_903798315.1 Fraxinus greggii | reverse complement strand
TCTTTGAAAGAGCTGTTGTCGCCACTAACCTTATGTCTATTCTTGCATTTTTTTGATGCACTATCAACTCAAGATTGGCAAACTAAAGAAGTTAAAATTATTCTAATTTGTTTCAACATTAACAACATTGGATGTAACTTCATTTTGTTCTATCATCTCATCATTTTCATCAATCGAGTTCATTCCACTTTTTTTTTTTAATTAACTAAATGAGCTCTTTTTCTCTTGATTTCTCGGGGTTACCGCCTTCGTCCCCATTGGCCCTATTTTTATTTTATTTTTTTTGTGAAAAACACACACGGCTTGTCATAATAATATACAAACTTGTTCTTCCATTCTGCAACATTTGGATTCGACTACAAAAAATCTAAGAAAGGATGGTTTTTATGAAAGTTAAATTAAACAAAATAAAAAGACTCGTTGTGATCCAAGAAAGGATACCCATATGTACCATTTATCAAAGTGCAAAGCTTACGAAAAATCTCATATAAATTTTGAAATGAAATTGTATTAACTTATTTTAAGCCAAAAGATGGGTTTTGATTTACAAGGTTTGTATACTAAAATGTAATACAATATTATAATATAAAATAAAGATGTAGAAAAAGAGTCTTAATGGCACTACAAATAAAGAACACTGATTCCATGTAATTTACAATCAAACAAATATTCAATAAAAATTATTATTTTACGCAAACCTCAATAAGTTTTTCGCAAACTCAGGGTTCGGCAAGCCATGTTGAAGTAGTTTGATCAGGTGTAAATCACTCAATCCATCCTTAAACACTTCATGGCAAGCTGACTAAGATTTCTTTGATGTTTTTCATGTGATTTTGGATCTTGCCATTCTCCAATCTGTTATGCTTTGACAAGGCTCCCACGTGACTCATTCGACCCATCGAAGCACCTTTTGTCGGAGCCATGTGTCATCAGACGTGGACTAGGGTCACCCGTGGCACTGCCGACCAACCGAATCACTTTCTTCGAGACAATCCGACCCGCCGAAGCCTTTATGTACAAAGACAAATCTGAGGCCCAAACAAAGTTTCTTTGCTGAAGTGGCGATATCCAATGAAGAAGCATATGAGGCTCAACTAAAGCTGGTGACGATTCACATCTGAAAATCTTAAATTTATGAAATTCTTTTAGAATGATTGATTGGACTGTTATAATAGTGTTTGACACCCATTTTTGGAAAATAGAATTTTTAGAATAATGATTGATGAGAGAATGTGTGGTGGAAAAATTATGAAAAGTTTTAGTTTTGTGTGTAATATTATTTTATTGGGAGAATGTGTGGTTGAAATGAAGAAAGAGAAAAAAATAAGAATGAGAATGATATGAGAATGGGTGCCAAACATGTTATAAGTAAAAAGACCAATCTATCAGCATAGAGTATGGGGTGGCCGCCTTCTTTTTGCGACATTAAATGCACCACAGGCCAGTGGAATCAAAATCGATACCTAAAATGTGATGCTTAGGAAAAGGAGATGAAGACACGTGTCCTCTCATCTAATGGTTACTATTACACATGTAAGACTATAAATATCTCTCATTTGTGCCATTTGAGGGTAATGCAAAATTATTGACTACAATCCATAGATTCTCTTTCTTTTTTATTAATCTGGTGCTTCTAGTGTATGAAGTACGATATTGATTGTAAGTTTAGTTCTAAATTGATCGTTCATTGTCGTGTAATTATCTCAAATATTTCGTTGGAGCCCGAACATCTACGTCTCGTGTTATAAAACTTCTTCCACATCCAAACCCTATTTTATTGTCGATTGACAATTTTTCCACACGTGTTGGAATTAGCTTGAGAAAATTCGAGTGTGCCCAGTATCTGTTGTCCACGTCAACTGCACGAAAAATGAGATCAACAAATTGGCGCCATTTGTGGGAAAGTCACAATAACCACGAACGTTCTCGTGGCAAAAGATCACAAGAGAATAGTTCGGCATCTCCGTTAAAAAATGATTTGTTCTTAAAAAAAATAAAATAAGAGCAAGTCCCAAATGTTGGAAAATTTTGATAGTTTAGCTAAGAAAAAATGAGTTTAGATCGTGCAAGGGCACGGAGGACCTCCAATTCCTCGTTTTGCACCGCAAGGATACTACCCACGAGAAGATGAAGTCCAAAGTCAGAGGGTCCTACCTCCAAGGCATTCTAGGGAAGTTAGCCCCTATGAAAATGAAGTGGGGATTGCTATTTCCTCAAACTAAACTTCTGGTCGACCTACCGAAGTCCATGTTGACATGGAGGATAATTGTCCTCTCGAATACGAGCCAAAAACAAGCTGCAAAGTTCTGTTAGTGTGTTTGATAGAATCAGCCCCTCTTAAACTAGGCATGGGCCATTCCAACCACATCCCACACCTAGAAATAGGCCACAACTGCCATCTCCAATGACCCAATCACCGGAAGAAAGGCAAGTACGAGCTCCAGGTGCTACCCAACCTAGGTATCAGGTTGATGAGGAGGAAGATTTGTACGAACCCCAAAGATCTTGAGAACTCGATGATGACGATGAAAACTTACTTTTTTCATAGGAAATGAGAAATACTCTTGTCCTGAGTTACTATGCGCTGCCAAAAATACCAATGTACAATGGAAGAGGTGACCCGACTAAGCATTTGAACAATTACAAAACACATATTAGTTTGAAAGGCGCCATTCCTGCCCTCAAATTCAGAGCCTTCCATCAACGTTAAGTGGGACAACAAAAATTTGGTACAGTATGATCCCCCTAGGAAGTATTAGGAGTTGGCCTGAATTCAAAAGTACGTTCTTAAAATGATTCGCTGTCAGTAAGGAATGAAAGGCTCCTATCCAACACTTCCAAGGCACGAGGTAATAATTTGGGGAGGCATTGAAGAGTTTTTTAGCCTATTTTATTAACGAGATGACATATTGTGTATAAGTCACCGACCGGAGGTGTTATCTGCACTATGGGGTAGGCTAAACATGAACACTCTCTTCTGGAGGGATGTACAGAATTAAGACCCCGCCAGCTATGACGCCTTATTAGAAATGATGAGACGTGAGGTCATCAATGAGAAGTTGATTGATCATCGAAATAGAGCTAGTAGGGGTCTTCAACTACCACAGAAACAACGTGGAAGAGGGCTCACCTCCTACTTAAAGGTTCACCAATGGAATCAGGCTGGTAATGAAGTTCCCAATTTTGGGCAAGCACTTGCCACTGCCACGTTTAATGTAGTACCCACGTTGGCCTACGAGGAAGTAACCCCTGAAGTCGGTATGAGACAAACTAGATCTGGATAATAGGCCCCCAAAGAGGAAGAGGTCGATTGTATAGCTAAGGATTAGGTTGAACTCCCCTCAATACTGCACGTATCATCATTCCTACAGTCACGACACAGTAGACTGTAGAGACATAGCTCTAGGCAAGTTAGTACATCAAATAACCAAATAAATGACTGCCCACATAGGGATATGCCTCTATCCAGGCATGATCAAAGGCCTAGACATGAGTAGGCTAGATCCTTCTGTCGAGAGCCATCTCTGCGATGGAGAGAATGCGATAGAGAGAGGCCTGGAGAGGTACAACGACAACATAGGAACCCCTAGCTAATATGGAAGACACTTCTATCCATGAAATCGATATGATTTTGGAGGACCCTACATTGGGGACAATACAAAGAACTTACAAAGGAACTATGCTAGGGAAGCGGATGCTGGTTGATAATGGTAGCTTCATCAACATCCTTTTCGGGGCCATTTTCGACAAGATGATTGTCAATCACGAATTAACCCCATCACAACCCCCTGTACGGCTTCACTGGGGACAACATCATCCCAAAGGGGAAAATAACCCTTGCTGTGGAAATGGGAGAGCCACCCTAAACAGCTTTGAATTTTATGGAATTTTTGGTAAAAGATAATAGGTCAGCCTACAATGTGTAATATGTAGACCCGTGTTAAAGGATTTATGGGTCGTCGTCTCTATTCACCACCTATGTATGAAGTTCGCTACTAAACATAGAATTTCCACAGTTAGAGATGCCCAAAGAGGAGTAAGGGAATGCTTCTCAACTCAATAATAAAAAAAAAAAGCTAAACCCAGGGATGTCAACGTAATGCTAATGGATGTTGATATGTAGATGCCCTAGGAGACCAAAATTTCGGTCAAGAAGATGTCGAAATGATAGACGTCCTTGAGCAGGTAGTCATGACTGACGAATTGGATCCTCATATTATTGAGTCTGAATCCTGAGCAGCACCGATGGACGAGCTAGAGAACTTTTGGGTAGATCTTGAAGATCCCACCAAGGCACTTTAGGTGGGAAAAGACCTACCATCGGAGACCAAAGAAAAATTTAAGGATTTTTTATGTACGAATCTTGATGTATTTGCATGGAGGTATGGGGACATGATAGGCATTGACCAAAGGTCAATTGTCATTATCTGAAAAATTGATCCTAAGGTTGCCCCGCATAAATAGAAGAGAAGGTCCCTTAACTTAGAAAGATATGAGGCCTTCAAGGAGAAAGTGGAAAAGTCGATAAAGAACGGCTTCATCAGGGAGGCCATTAACTTGAAGTGGGTCTTGAACCCAGTCTTGGCAAAGAAACACAATGGTAAGTGGAAGGTATGTGTAGATTTTTCCAACCTTATCCAAGCTTGTCCAAATTACAGTTTTTCCCTTTCAAGGATAGACTAATTTGTGGATTCTACTGCTGGGTACAAGCTTTTAAGCTTTATGGACGCCTACTCAAGCTATAATCAAATCCCCATGCACTAGACAGATGAAGAAAACACCTCTCTCATCACTGACAGATGTCTTTATTGTTACAAAATGATGTCCTTCGGGCTAAAAAATACCGGTGCTACCTACCAAAGACATGTTAACAAAATGTTTGCCAACATCATTGGCAAAAATATAGAGGTCTACGTAGACGACATGCTCGTGAAGAGCTTAAAGGGGGCGACCTTGTAAGGCACCTCGATGAAACTTTCCAAATCCTACGAAGATACAAAATGAGATTGAACCCCCTCAAATGTGTGTTCGGTGTTGCTTCCAATAAATTCCTAGGATACATAGTTAACCAAAGGAGCATAGAGGTGAATCCAGAGAAAATTCGAGTTTTGATGGAGATGAGGTCTCGTAAAAAAATCAAAGGAGGTGCAATGCTTGACCCGACTTGTGGTGATTTTAATCTATTTTGTCTCAAAGGCTACTGGCAATTATCTCCCATTCTTTGAAATCTTGAAAGGATGCAAGAAGTTCCAAGAATGGAAGAATGTCAAAAGGCCTTCCAAGGGCTGAAAAGCTTCTAGAACAGGCTCCACTCCTCTCAAAACCCGAATCTGGAGAAGAAGATGCCCACCAATTGCCTGTCTATTATGTGAATAAGGCACTTTTGTATGCCGAAACTAGCTTCCTTGATATGGAAAAATTAGCTCTAGTCTTGATCATTGCATCTAGAAAGTTGAGGCCATACTTCCAAGGTCACAAGGTATTTGTGTTGACCAACTTCCCGCTCAAGCAAGTGCTTCAAAAGCCCGACTCTTCAGGAAGATTGTTAAAATGGGTAGTTGAGTTCAATGAATTTGACATTATTTTCAAAACGAGAACCGCTATCGAAGGCCAAGCCTTCAAGGACTTCATGGCTGAATTTGCCAACGTCCCTTAGATAGAAGAACTAATGGAGCCTACTGGACCTCTTACATGGAACCTATTTGTGGATAGTTTGTCCGGAGACATAGACTCAGGAGTGGGTGTGGTCTTAATTAGCCCCAAAGGACACAAGCTCAATTACGTGAGTTTTGGGTTCAAGTCTACCAACAACATGGTAGAATATGAGAAACTACTTGCTGGCTTAAGGTTATCTAAAGGAATACAAGTGAAGAAATCGCTCGTTAATAGTGATTTCCAACTGGTAGTTGGCTAAGTAAATGGCAATTTCACGGCTAGAGATAAGAGCATGGCTGCGTACCTCAAATTGGTGATGATTTACTACCATTTTTTGATAAACTCGAGTTAACTCAAATTTCACGTGTTGAAAATGCCCATGCCGATACATGGCTAGTAGCAAAGACTCGGGACTATTAATGATTGTACCGATTGAGCAGCTTTCGAATCCGTCCACTTCTAAAGGAAAAGAGGTAATGTGGGTAGAAAGAACGCCTACGTGGATGCAACCAATAGTGGCATTTCTTAAAGATCTGCAATAAATACGAAGTTTACAAGCTTAGGAGAAGGGCATCCCACTTTGTATTTTAAGATGATGTGCTCTACGAAAGAGATTTTTTCTTACCCCTCCTCCGATGTGTTGGGGAGGAAGAAGCTACCTACATCCTCCACGAAATTCATGCGGGCATTTCCAGCAATTACACTAGCACAAAAAGTACTATGAAAAGTGTATTATTGGTCCACTTTGAAAAAAGACTCGATCTAATTTGTACGAAAGTGCGATAAATGTTAATGTTTCTCTCCTATCCAGAGACAGCACTCCCAAGAGCTAACAATGGTATCCAGCCCATGGCCATTTGCCAAATGAGCTATCGACCTTATACGCCATTTACCCAATGGTAGGGGTAGTGCAAGCTTTTCTATAGTCGCCATTGATTACTTCACAAAATGTGTCGAAGCCGAACCTCTGGCCAAGATCACTAAAGCCAACACTTCTAAGTTCCAATTGAAGAATATAATATGCCAGTTCGAAATTTCCCATTCAATTTCTCAAACAATGGCCGTTAGTTTGATAACAAAAATGTCAGGAACATGTGTGAGGAACTTGGGATCAAGAAGCATTTTTCGACATCTCACTATCCCCAAGCAAATGGACAAGTAGATGCTGTAATAAAACCATTAAGTAAAATTTGAAAAGAAACNTTTCTATAGTCGCCATTGATTACTTCACAAAATGTGTCGAAGCCGAACCTCTGGCCAAGATCACTAAAGCCAACACTTCTAAGTTCCAATTGAAGAATATAATATGCCAGTTCGAAATTTCCCATTCAATTTCTCAAACAATGGCCGTTAGTTTGATAACAAAAATGTCAGGAACATGTGTGAGGAACTTGGGATCAAGAAGCATTTTTCGACATCTCACTATCCCCAAGCAAATGGACAAGTAGATGCTGTAATAAAACCATTAAGTAAAATTTGAAAAGAAACCTTGACACCTACAATGGAGAGTGGGTCGATGAACTACCACAAGTATTGTGGGTAATTCGGACTACAAGACGAACCCCAACTAGAGAAACCCGGTTCTCAATGGCTTATGGTGCAGACGCAATGAGCCCGATGGAAGTCGGCTTACCTTCTCTCCATCAATTGCAATTCAATGAAATATCCAATGAGAAGTTGAGAAGATGTGAGCTCGATTTCCTTGATGAAAAGAGAAATGAATCCCAAATAAAAACTAGCCGCATATGAAAGGAAGATGACCCATTACTACAATGTCAATGTTAAGAAAAGATCTTTGTGAATAAGCGACGTGGTGCTTCGAAGGGTTTTCCTATCCACCAAGGAACTAAGGGTAGGCACGTTAGGTCCAAACTGAGAAGGACCATATCGCATTAAAGAAGAGGTACGACTTGGCATTCATCGGATAGAAAAACCTGGATGGGAAAATGCAACCCCGCCCATTAAACATAGAGCATCTTAGAATATACTACTAGTAAATGGGTTCTACGAAAGGAGGAACCTTCCCAGTCCTTGTAAATATCTTGATCGGTAAGAATTAAAAGTCAATTAAAATTGAAAATATAGTCGTTATTAGATCTCACTCGTCTAATAAAAGTCAACAATAACGACTAATTTTTCAATTTTAATCCGATTTTAATCTCTACCGAACACGCCCTAGGTTTTCTTTTGGTAAAATTAATTAATTGGGATGAAAANTAATTCATTTTTCATGATAGACTGGCATTTTCGATATGTCATTTATAAAAGTCTTGTTCGGTAGGAATTAAAAGTCAATTAAAATTGAAAATATAGTCGTTATTAGATCTCACTCGTCTAATAAAAGTCAACAATAATGGCTAGTTTTTCAATTTTAATCCGATTTTAATCTTTATCGAACATGCTCTTAATAAAAGTAAGCTTCGTGTAATATGTCTAAAGTACGAGTTACCCATGACGAAACTGAACATTGTGGTAGAAGCCCCTACATAGATTTACCATCCACATTGTAGGGAAGCGTGGGCGCCTTAGAGAAAAGGATCAGATCCTAAAAAGGATTACCTCATTGGCTCTTCGAGCCATACAGCACAAGCCTCCGAAGCTGAATTTCATGGGAGAAACCCCTAAATAGATGAATCATCTGCCATGTAGGGAAGCGTGTACACTTCGAAAAAGATGAACATATCCCAAAAGGGATTACCTCATTAGCTCTCCAAGGTATACAACATAAGCCTCCCATGACGAAGCTGAACGTCATGGAAGAAGCCCCAACATATATGAACCATCCACTATACAAGGAAGCATGGACGCCTTGAAGAAGTGGATTAGATCCCAAATAGGATTATATCATTGGCTCTACAAGGCGTACAACACAAACCTCCCATTAAGAAGTTAAACTTCATGGGAGAAGACCCTAAATGGATGAACCATCCACTATGTAGGAAAGTGTGGGCGCTACGGAGAAGAGGATAAGATCCTAAAAGGGATTACCTCATTGACTCTCCGAAGTGTACAACGCATGCCTCCCATGACGAGGTTGAACGTCATGGGAAAAGCCCCTACATGAATGAAAAATCTACAATATAGGGAAGCGTGGGCGACTCACAGAAGATAATCAAATCCCAAAAGGGATTACCTCATTGCCTCTTCAAGGTGTACAACACAAGCCTGAGAAGCCCCTACATGGATGAACTGTCCACCATATATGGAAGCGTGAGTGCTTTGGATGAGAGAATTGAATCCCGAAAGGGTTTATCTCATTGATATTCCAAGGTGTGAAACAACGTTATAATTGCTGAAGAGATATGTACCTCATGGAGGTCTTAAAACTTTGAAGTTATAATTTATCTTTGGAAGTCATCATGTTTACTTCACTCACTTGCAAGTTACATTGTTAAAATTATGTACTTTATGGAAGTCACAATACTTGTGAGTTATTGCTTAAGTCATGAACCTTATTACAAGTTATATAGTTTATTGATGAACGTCTCAGTACTTGGAAAATTGAAACAAGAAAATAGAGAAACATATCATTAAATAAAAAAAATTGTACATTGGGGGCCTCTGCTAGTACATAACAAAACAAATGAAAAATCTTATACTATACTGGAGGTATCAGGGAGTCTGATGCCTCCTTAGCAGGTGCTTTAGCAGTTGAGGCTCCTTGTCCTGAAGTTTCGTCCATAAGAGCACCCTATTGGTCTTCTGCCTCCACTGCATCATCAACTGGGGTCTGAGGTACCTCTTCCAAAAAATCCACTTTCAGCTCAGAAGCATTTAGTTATGGGTAAAGTTTGCCTACCCTCCACTACTTCAACGTAGGCAAATATCCTCCAATAGGCACTGAAGCTCTGTTACTCTTCCATTAGATGGAAGTTGCAATGTAGTCCTTGACTATCTCCTCATCTACTTTCTGAGCATCAGTTTTGGCCTGCTCAGCCTCTTTCACATAATGTATAATTTAGGTCTTCAGAAACCTATTTGTGTCTTTGAGCCTAGGATTATCTAAATTGGCCTTCTCCAAAGCTTCGACTGTTAGTTTCTGATGATTGTTTGAAGTTTCAACCCTTTTGGTAAGGAAGCAACCTCGTACTGGGATTGATGGACCTCCCTCTTCAAAGCTTCAATCTCCGCTAAGATAGAATCCAACTTAGCTACCTCTTCAGCTTGCTGGGTCTTCAGCTTTTCAGCTTCGGATCTTATTTTCTTCATTTCCTCATCCGTTGAGGCCAACTTTTCAACCGACTTTCAGCAGTGTGTCTGAATATCTTTCTGCACTTCTTGGCTCTCAAAGGCGACTCCAAAAGCCCTAACCCTTTAGCTCGCCAGGGTTACTGTCAAGTCCACAACATCGTAGGTGGAGACATAGTTTTGCCACCTTTCAGTCTAGAACTTGTAAAAATGACAGTGGCGCTACTGGCCTTTAGTGCCAGCATCTCCATTACTGTTGGGACAATCTCATCATCTTACCTTGCCATGAACCTTCTAGACTTCACAGGGGTCCTCACCACTAGCGCCTTTTTTATGATCTCGGAGGTCTTCTCCGCCTAGCTTCTTCACTGGCCTTTTTCACATTTTGGGGTTTGGCAGCATTGAATGAAGCCTGCATCCGTTTGGAAGAGGAGGTAAGGTTTGCTGGGTAGGTGGGGCAGTAGTTGTGCTGAACTTCCCAGCTGAGCTGGTACTATAGGACAATTTCCTCTTCTTCTGAGGCTCCTCCATTTTTCCTTTTCCCTTGTCGACCATCTAGGCCCCTTCGTCCTCAATCTTTTTAGCATGCTCCTTACTAAGTGATCTCGTTTCCTCCTAACAGGTTTTGCACCTCCAGATGAGGGCTTTAAAGCCCTTGTACTCACTGTCGACGTGGCTCTTAGTATTGAGGTTATATTAGGGGTGGGGTACTTCTTCCTTCCAAAATTATCTGTGACAAGTGAAGGTAGTGTTAAAACTTAAGCATTATGTATCAAATAGAGGGCCTTGGAATTTACCTTTCGAAGATATCAATCCGAAGTCAAGAAGAATTTGCTTCAGTCGATGAGGTGGTCAAAGTCACGTGATCTTTGTGGACATCGATAGATGTCTTTGATAGCGTCTCACTCGGCCTGGGAAAGTTCGAAGTGGGTTCCTGAAACTTCAAAACAAAGAACATCTGACTTGTTACAAATAAAATACAACTTATAGAAATCGACACTCATGAGCTTTGAAGTACTAGGTTGGCACAGTACAAGCTGGGGCCTTATCTCCCTCAACCATCTGCCATTTGCCCTTCACCTGGAACCATGATTCTTTCCAACCTTTTATCGAGGATGGCAGACCTACCACAAAAGGGACATGAGCCCCCTAAGTAGTCATGTAATACTACCCTTTAGACTCTCCCTTCCAAAGTACTCGAGGTTGGAAAAGTGTTTAGAAGACATGAAGGGGCATATCCTCGCTAAACAAGGTTTCTTTCCAAAGGAAATATGTCTCAATCAACTAGCTCCACTCATTTGGCAATAATTGAGTGGGAGACAACATATAGGACCTCACCACCACCCTAAAAAATGGGTGAAAGTTAGACATACACCTGCCCTACATAGGAACTCGCTAATTGTTACACATCATGGCCTCGGATAGCAGTCATGATCGTGGACTTCGGGCACTAAGAATTCTATGGAATTTGGGATCCTATATTTTTCCCTAATTTCAGTCAACTTTGTGGAGGTCATAGTGGAGGGGATTATTCCATCCCCCACCCCGCCTCATAGTCAATGGGGCATTCACTCATCACACAATAATCGGCGTCCAATCCCCAGAAGTAGTATGTTCCCCAATCCTGGCAAAGGTGACCCTACCACTACTAGCACTCGACTCGAAAGCCATTGAAAAAAACAAGATGTAGAGGATGAGAAGACAGAAAAGTTTTAAGGAAATTAACTAAATGAAAGGAAGCTCTAGAAATGCGACATCGTCGAAAAACAGAAATGACCAGAAAATGTTTTCGATTGCTAGAAAAATTTTAAGACTTGCAAAAGAGGAAAACTGATACAAAGACTATGATTTTAGGTTTTATAGGAAGAAAGGATAAAGCTTAGCCATTGGATCTAGATGTATTTTATTTAAAGCATCCATTTTTAAATTCATCTGAGGCCTTAAATTCCAACAGCTTTTGTTACTAATGCCTTAGATTGATGCCTGTTTCTCACACATGAGCCTCATCACGTTGATCTGAGCTTACAGCAGGGTGACCATCATTGCGTATTCAATATATAATGACTGTACATGTATTGGAAGTCGAAATACCTCAGTTGTCTTTCCTTGGTAATGTGCGAAAACATCAAATTATTGGCACAATTCTCAAAAGCATACTTTATTGACAACAAGACAAGAGCCTCATTTAGCGCTTCGCTGCTTCGGTTCAAGAAGAAAACTTTAGCTACTTACGAAACAAGAGTCTCAGGAGTTCAGTATTTTACTACTTCTGCTCAAGAAGGAAATTTCAACTACTTACAAAACAAAAGCCTCAACACTTCACTGTTTTAGCTCTAAAAGAAAAGTTTAACTATTTACAAAACAAGATCTTCGGCATTTCAGCCTATCCTCGCTTCGGCTCAGCAAGAAAATTTCAGCGCTCCAGTGTTACATTAGGACACAAGAATCAGGTCTAACTTCGAACTCCAACTATGATATCAATATTTATACTTAGGTTGGGGGACTATTGTCTTGGTGAAAAACCTAACCATGATAGGAAGCATGCTTTAAAGAAACTTGGCTCTAGACAGTGCGGCGCCATGGGCATCCGATGTGGAGTATGGTCACCATGTAGCTCTGCCAACCCTCCGAAGTACCTTCTTCCAGATAATCAGACCTGTCGAAACCCTTATGTACAAACACAAATCTGAGGTCCAAAAGAAGTTTCTTTGTTGAAGTGGCGATGTTCACCGAAGAAGCATTTGAGGCTCAACTAAGGTTGGTGATGATCCAAGTCTGAAAATCTTAAATTTACAAGATTCTTTTGGAATAATTGATTGGACTATTGTAATAATAAAAAGGTCAATCTTATCAACATAGGGTATGGGGTGTCCGCTTCCTTTTTGGGACATTTAATGCGCTACAGGCTCGTGGAGTCAAAATTGATACCTACGATGTGATGCTTAGGTGGAGATGAAGTCACGTGTCTTCTCATCCAATGGTTACTATTGAACATGTAACATTATAAATATCCACCATTTGTGCCATTTAGGGGTAATACAAAATTATTGACAACAATCCATATGTTCTCTTTCTTTTTTATTAATCTAGGGTTTTTAGAGTATGAGGTGCGATATTGATTGTCAGTTTGGTTCTTAATTGATCGTTCATTATAGTGTAAATTATCTCATATATTTCGTCGAAGCCCAAACATTTCTATCTCGTATTATAAAGCTTTTCCCAAGTCCAAATCCTTGTTTTATTGTTGATTGACAATCATTCCATGGGTGTTAAAATTAGTTTGAGAGAACTCGAGTGGGTCAGGTATCTGTTGTCCAGGTCAACCGTGCGAAAAACAAGGTCAACACAATCCAATGTGTACTTTCTTTATTGTTTGCAATTTTTCTTATGTGTCTGTGATGCGAAGGTCCCTCCCACCTTATTGCCTTTCACATGCTCGTATAAACAGGTTTGAATGATAATATCTTTCATTGATTTGGTCAAGCGCATTTTCGGCTCTTTCTTCACCTTTGGAGGCATCGTTCTCATGGAAACAATGGTTACAAAACAAGGAAAAATACAGGAAAATGTAATTAAGTCATACACCACTTAATGCTTTGATTAAAAAAAATTAAACAATTATAACACACGGGTAAGTGGCATTTAATGCCCATTCAAATTATATGTTTCCCATATTGCATATGCTATTGAGTTTCTAATAAAATCCTCAGTTTGCTCCATCTTCTTTATTATCTAAATTGTGTTGATTTTTCATATGCTTTATAGGTTCAATAACAACGTATGCATCAAACTCGGTTATGAGACTTTCATCCGGATCAACTATCATCAATAAATTATAAATTATGCAGCATGCTGACAGAATTAGTTTCTTTGCTCGAAAGTTGTACATTGGCTCGATCTCACTTCCTATAATGGGGAAGCATTTCTTGAGTACACCAAATGTCAAGCATTTCTAGGTGGGTTTCTTTGGGTGTACTCTTTAATGTAATAACATTCTCCCCAGTAAGGTGTAATGAAACCATTTTGAAGCACAAAGTCGTCTCAAAACGATAAAATTTTCTACGTTAGAACACATTTTGTCAAGATACTAGTGCCAAACATTACAAACAATTAAGTGGTTTCTAATTAACTTTTGGAATATGGAGTTGATAATCACGTGTTAGGTCCTTAATTATCCTAGAGTTAGAGGCAGTTCCATCCCACCTAGTCAATACATACGTGAATTTTAGGTCAACGCATACATGAATGTCTAGTTTGATATTTCTTTCTACCACAGTACATAAAAGCATGCCTAATCGGTACTTTGACATGAATATGTGTACCATCAATTGCCCACTACAATCCTGTATTATTTATTTAGCTATACCACTATGTAATAGTATTCAAACTTTAGTGTTGACATTATTTATACTAAAGTTGGGGTAGAATCTATTGTGGTGATGTATTTTGGGTGGCGCTTGGTCTCCATTTGGTTATACAATTTATTTATTCTCTAGCTCTATGATTGCTTCCACAACTTTGTGAAAGTAACAACTAATCGCCTCACTAAAGCGATAGAAAAGAAGTGAATACACACTATGCCTTGTGTTTTGCCCTAAAATCCTGAGGAATTTAGCAACTTGTTCTTTAATTGTGGCTCGTTAAGTTGAACGATTCATCCATTACTAAATTACTATAAAATTCTACATATTTTGCGGCACTTATTCGAATCAAATATCGACCAATTGGTCTTGCAACACGTTGCATTACTTCATCTCGTACTCGCACACTATGCACATTTATTGTAGTGTTTACTCTATTCAAACTTGAAACTAGTACACGCATTGAGCTATTGCGTTAATATAAGTCCAAGTAGTAGGAGAAACATCGTATGGATATGATGTACTCATATGAAGATGTACATGATAAGATCATCATTAATACGAAGGTCCACCATCTAACATTACAAAATTGCAGAGATAAAAGACAATAAAAAATAATTAGCAACGAAACCGCATACAATGATAATCATAAATAAAAGAAAGCAATAAGGTTGGGATAGTAACTATGAATCCACTGTCAGTGAGTACAAAGATGCCTCGTTTAATTTAGTTCGGTTTGGTCTGCCAAAATTGATTTTTAATGTATTCACAAGCAAAAAAGATGTCATCCATGGAATCAACCAAGCAATCATAAGAAGTTATCAAGAAACTAGAGATAACTACGAAAAATAACAAGTATAAAAGATTACCTGATGGAAGATTTATAGTGTGTGGATTGAAAGAAGCAAAGTGCTGAAAGGTTTGGAGAGAAGAATTTATTTGAAAACAAATTTCTTTTCTTTTTATTCAAGCTTCATCTTTTTAGGGTAGATTGGAAACAGTTGTTTTAGAGAAGCTAAAATTGAAAGAAAATTTGAAAAAATGGTTAAAAACTACTGATTTGGTGGGTTGAGAAATACAACCCAAATTACATAATACTGGTTTTGGGTGGGTATCTCGAAAAAATAACAAACACTGATTTTCTTAACCTCTCATAAACAACGTTGCCCAAAAATAGTCCAAATCAGTGAAAAAATTGGCAAGCAAACATTAAAGAGTTAATTTGACAAGTGAAAAAGTGATCGATAAATTTGGGGAAATTTCAAATTGGTCCTTAAAATACCTTTCAGAAGTGTAAAAAAGTCCAACCCTACTTATCACTCGTTAATCTATGAGGCTTTGTTGGTGAAGAAGTACGTGGAAAATAAAATTTAATTAGATCTAGCTAACTTTTACAATGTGATTATAAACAATAATCATGACTATAATTTTTCATTTTGCATTGGTATTTTAATATCATATGAAACAATTACAATGTCACAACCCATGTAGCTCCTTTTTCGTTTACCACTATAGAATTTATAGAAACTAATTTACCGAAAAGCATAACAACTTTAGCGCCTATTCGATGTAGATTAACATCAAATCTTAATATATTTTGATAAAAGTAGATTGTTGATCACAAAATTCTAATCAGTGAATTCTTCTCACTTAGTTAGGTCTTTCTCCTCCTAATCTCATTATACTTAAAGCTCAGTAAGGAATAAGATGATAAATGACTATTTGGGAGGGAGATACTCAAATTCTCATGCTTCTTTTAGACGAGACTAATATTTATAAATTTCCTTTTGTGTTTTGGGAGGCAATTAGGTTATTTGATTAATGATAGGTGGCAGTTGTTTAGTGGTGGATCTCTAATAAATTCTATTATGGGTTCACGGTTTATTCACCAACTTACGTGTCTTTCATTTATTTGTTTTTAAGTCATGCTTTGAGCATTTTTTTTGTGTACCTTGCTAACGAATTTTATTGATGCGAAACAAGGAAAACAATTCACTTTTTTGGGTTGCGAGCTCTTGTACCACGAAAGCTCGCTTTTGCTTGTGTACTTGTTATTCTTGATTAGGTTCGCATGAATTCGTCTGCCATTCCTTGGCATTTATATGTTGTTTCATAAATAGTCACCAAAATCCGAATTTAATTATTTACACTTAATTCAAGGACTTATTTTATTATATATAATCAACTTTCAGTTTTTATTTAAAAAAAAAAAGTTAACATATATATAATCCCAGAAGTTCGAGCTCAATTGTTTATATTTGAGTTACGAATTTGCAATCTTGTATTTTTCACAGTTTATTTTGTGCTTTAATGATATTAATACGTGATTAGATCAAACGTGTCCTTGATAATTGCCTTTTGATATTCGTACGTTTTAATGCGTGTGATATAAACACTTGTTATAGACCGTTTATTTGAAAGTCATTTCATTTTTTAGGGCTGACATTACTCCCTTTTTCGATGGCTAATATTGAGTCCGTTGAGACTCAATGGTTAAAAGATGCATGTTTTAAAACCTATATATAAATTGCCTTTAGTCGTTGTCTTTTCTTTAAAACAAAAATGTGCTCTAACTCTTCTTGATCATTGATATTTTTGGAAGAATCAACGTATTTTGCATTCTTTCCAAGGAGCATTAAAAATTTTGTTAATGATTTCTCGTTGTCCCTATTGATTCTGTTAGACAAGATAAACTTCATCAAATAGAATCTGAAGCCTCTAGAGAAATCCTCAAAGTAATGCAGAGAATCCAGGGACGACAGTTGGCATTTTATCTAGTTGTTGTAACCTTTAATTTTTGTATTTTCAAATGGTTTATCTTATTTGTATATTCAAACTCATATCATTATAAATATAATAATATACATCAAACTGGTATCATTCTTTTGAACCAGCAATGACATTCCTTCTAACTTGGTATCAGAGCCACTTTGGCTCACCCCACTCGATGGCTTCTTCAAGTGCACTCTCCACTACCTTTCTTATTCCCAACATTACACCTTTGGTCTCTGTCAAACTAGATGGAGCCAACTATCTCAACTGGACTACTCAGTTTATTCCAGTACTGTTTAGCCATGATCTCCTGAGCATTGTTGATGACTCAGATATCTGTCCTTCTCAATTTTTTGTTGATGATACTGGGAAAACAACATCTGATCTCAATCCTGCCTATTTATTATGGCAGAAAAAGGATCAATTTATTTTGGCATGGTTGAATGCCACATTATCTGAGAAGGTCCTGTCTACAGTTTATGGACTGGCCACCTCTCGCCAAGTCTGGACTACCATGGCAAATCAATTTGCTCCACATTCTCGTTCTCGAATCTCACATCTCAAGAGACAACCTCAGACTTTGAACTTAATAAATTTCACACAGAGAATTGTTATGGAAGGAAGAAGGTGAAAAACTTTTATATTTGCTCACACATTTTA
>CAIGRK010419983.1:0-10149 GCA_903798315.1 Fraxinus greggii | reverse complement strand
TTTCATTTTCAAGTTTTGGAGTTTTGTGGGTGGTCCATTTGCTTTGTCCTGAAGAATCTTGGGGGATGGAAAAAGAGAGAATAGATTTGTTTTAGGCTAACAAAACTCTTTCCACTGTTATGATTTTCCTCTATATTAATTCATTCACTTCTGATACGGACAATGCCTTTCTTGTTTTAATCTGTGTGTTCCTACCTTCTTGTCTTCAACAATTTTCTGTCTCTTAGATATTTTTTTCCCTTGAATTATTTCACCATTAGCCAGGAGAACATACACGTGGAACTTTTGGATTATAACATTCTGTAAGATCTAGCATTTTTGTTGATTATAACTCAATTTTAATTTGGCAGGCTTTTAATCTGGGAAGAATGTTTTTATGTTCCTGTATCACAATCCCATCTTCTTGGCATTTCCAGGATTGAGGATCCGGGAATCGGTTTTGATGGCTATAATGATTGTGTGTTTACAGCCGGGGTTCAAGCAGGGGATAAATTGCATTTTCTTATAAATAAGATGATGATGGACAATCATGTTAATGTTGTAGGAGAAGGGTATGACAATTCAAGCTCGAATCATTTAGACCATGTTCAGCAGGCAGTGTTAGACATGACTAGACAGTGAATGGACAATATTTCTCTTTCTTTTGCTTTTCCAGTAATGTCTAGTCCTGTCCAATTCTCACTTCCAAACATGTCATTAGCGTTTCACTTGTTCTATTTGAGACTGAGAAGGGTTTGCATTGAACGCACCTGTATTTACATTTTCGAATTTGTCTGTCAGATTAGTTGGAAGGGCTGCATTTACGGGAAACCATCAGTGGATACTCTCTGAGGATTGTACTAGAAAAGCCCATCCACCAGAGGTATAGTACAAGATCCTTTTGTTAGTGCTTTAGGAATAGGATTCTTAGTAGTGAAGGTGCATTTTTTATTGATGCTAAGCTGTGTAAATCTTCATATGTGCTTCCATTGAGGACATAATTTAAATAAACTAATTTGTTCACATTGTAGCAACTTGAGCCTTTAGATAATATGGTTCAATATGGTATTGGAGCTAGCAAATGTATTCTAAGTTTCACCGCCACCAATTTATGAAAGTTGTGCGTGTGTTAGGCTTTTGATTGAAAAACTGATCTGACCTGCATTTGAAGGGACATGTATGAATATGTTGAGAAAACTTTCATTATTTGTTTTTCTTCTAGGTTCTACAAGAGCTTTGCCAACAATTTTCAGCTGGCATGCAGGTATAAAGTTTCATCTTTCTCTGTTGTGTTTGATGTCCTGTATTTTGTTGTTCAACAATCTTTTTGTTTTACATCAGACAGTTGCTGTTATACCTGTTCTTCCTCATGGTGTTGTTCAGCTAGGTTCATTCTTTGCCGTAAGTTTTTCCTTTCCATTATTTTGGAGTCTAAAATAATCTTAAATAAATACGTTATGTTCATGATGAAAATCATGATGGTCTAGGTATCTTTTGTTGGAAGTCACTTTCTGTGTTTTAATTTATTTCTCAAATTTAGCTATTAAATTTTTGTAGTGAATTCAGGAAAGATATTTTTAATTTTTTCACTTGATTAATGATGTTTAAGTTCAATGTAGTGCTCTAGTGCGCCATTGTTACACCACAATTTCTGATTTCAGTGGTTGTAGATCAATGTCTTCAATCTGTGATGAGGAAAAGAAATGAGGTATCTGCGTAATGATGTCAATTCAGTAGACCTCCTACACAACACAAGCACAATTTGCTGTTACTGTGCAAAGGAAGTCCGTGTTAGGAATCAAGTCATATTTCCTTCCTGTGAGAGCAATTACTTAGAGAATGTAATCAGGTTACAAGCAAAGCTAATACACAGATTTTTAGTGAAAATCCTTGGTCCACCCTCAATTGCCTCTATAGTTTTCACTGTAATGGAGAAGAATACAGGGTCTCATGCCTTTCACACTGAAAACTGGCCCCTAAAAATACTTGTATATAGTAGAAGTACAATTGCAATCTGATATGCCCAATACATCTCAGTAATAAAAATGTTCAGAGTTGAGGGTATAATCGTACAATATTATTGGGCTTCACAGATTACAGTCTGATACTTGGAAAAGTTTTTTGGTGTTCCAGGATCCATCCCTGGAGTGATTCTAATTTTTTTTTCCTTTTTTTTTTTTTAAAAATTCTTTCAATCTTGGTGCTTTTGCTGGTTCTCAATAAGTAAATGTAGATTTTGTTGCTATTCAGATGGCGGAGAATCTGAGATTTGTAAATGATGTGAAGACTTTAGTTCTTCAGCTTGGACACGATCCTGTTCTCTTGCTATCTGATAATTATGTAGCAAAAGAACTTTCTCCAAAAATAGGGGTACCTGTATTTCTTGGGAATTCTACCTCTGGGGATTCATCTGGCACATCGAATATGACCAACTCTATTCCATTCATTGCTGACAGTTACAACTATGTGGAAAACTCTGCTCAGACTACTGAGTTTGTTGGTGACACATCTCATTCTTTAGCAAGACAAATCCAGGATAATTTGCAGTTTAATGGTGCAACATTTCATGCCTCTAGCTCAAGCCAAAGTCACGTTCAGCTCTATGATGATCTCAAGGAAGCGAAGTTTGCTAGGAGAATGAAACCGAACTCTCTTTTGGCAAATGAATTAGTGACAAAAGCTGAAGTTATCTACTTGAATCCGGAGATGTTGATGAACCAACAGGCCCCTCTGCACATCCCAAGATCTGCTTTGCATCAACTATCTTCCAGCAGTTCATCTACTATTAACAGTGGCAGCTCAAGGTGGGTGGAAAAAGGAACATTGTCAAATGCTGGTATTCGGTGCCATTTTGGCAGCCCCAATGTGTCATCTGGCCTGTTGACGTCTGTGCCAAGAACAAATTCAGACCTGACATCTAGTTCTCATGAAGATCCTGTTGACCATTTGGCATCCAATCACTTGCTTGTCTATGACTCTGGTAGCAGACATTATTTTACAGGTGACAGAAAAACAATGCGCGAGTTGAATGTGTGCAATGAAAGAATGGAAAACAATATAGTTCAAGATCATGGTATCCCCCTGTCCAAACATGATGAGCATAAGAATACGGTTGGGCTTCTACCTGGTGTTGCTCTAGCCGACAGAAAGTATGAACTTCAAGGTTGCAGTCGATCTTTTAGAAATACTGAATATGAAGATGCATGTATCGGACCTCAATCAGGAGATGATTTGTTTGATATTTTGGGAACTGAATTTAAGAACAAACTATTAAACAGCCGGTGGAGTAATAGTTTGAATAATGCATCGGACTCGAACATGGATAATCTGGATAACAATAATTCTCCATCTGTAAAAATTCAGGACACTGCTTTGGAAATATATTCTCTTAACTGTGGAAACTCAAATGGCAGTGAACATCTCTTAGATGCTGTGGTCTCTGAGGTTCACTCTTCTGCTAAGCAGCGGTCAGATGATAATGTTTCTTGCAGGACAACATTGACAAATAAGAGTAGCTACTGCACCTACGGCCAGGTTCAGGTTCTTGATCAAATTAAGGAAGAGTTATTAGGTGTTCCAGAATATCTGGCAAAAGCAGAAGCAATGAGTTGTTCATTTCTATCTGGATCTTCTAATGATTATTCGGGAACCTGTTCCCAGAGTAGTTCCATTTATGGATCACAAATAAGTTCATCGATTGTAAAGGGTCATGACATCAAACAGAGTAGCAGTGTGTTGACGGGATACTCTAAGAAGCCAGATGAAATGAGCAAAACAAATCGCAAGAGGCTTAAACCAGGAGAAAATCATAGGCCAAGGCCGAAAGATCGCCAGATGATCCAAGATCGTGTAAAGGAATTAAGGGAAATTGTGCCAAACGGGGCAAAGGTGACATTTCTTGTCTTTGGCTCAAACTATTTCCTTGTCTCTATAGGCAGATAATTCTTATATCCTGTAGTAATGCTATTGGTTTGGTTAACAGTGTAGCATTGATGCTCTTCTCGAACGTACTATCAAGCATATGCTTTTTTTGCAAAATGTCACAAAGCACTCAGACAAGCTAAAACAAACAGGGGAGCTAAAGGTGCGAGATACCGACATGTTCTTCTCAAATGTTGGATACTACTTTTTGAACTATGTTATGAATTGAGCGAATTGGACTTAGGAGATGATGTTTTTGTTCAAAGATATTGAGCATGGCTGGCCTTATTTAAAAAAAGTACAGTTGCTTCTAAGTAATTTTTTTTGCCAAACATGTTGAGCTTTTTTGGGGAATTTTTAGTTCGAAAAATTATTTTATAAATTACTTATTTTCTACAAAGTACTTTCACATATAGGCTTAGCCAAACATTTTTTTTAAGTATGAGCCAAACATTTTTTTTAAGTATGATCTACATTTAGCAGACAATTTAATGCAAATTATATTAAAACCATGTTAATATGGAAGTTTAGAATGCAAAAGTTGGCAAGAAGACTGATACAATGTCTAGTGGACAACTCAATCAGTGTTACATAGGAAAGTTGATAAATAAATATGAGATTGTTCATCTTTTTTTCTTAAGCTTCAGATTATTAGCAAGGATGGCGGTTTGCTCTCGAAAGATAACTTTGAAGGAGGAGCAACGTGGGCATATGAAGTTGGTTCGCAGTCTATGGTATGCCCTATCGTGGTAGAAGATCTAAATCAGCCGCGTCAAATGCTTGTGGAGGTAACCACTGGCCTCTCTTACATCTCAAGTCCACGTGATAACTGTCACTGGCCATTGTACACAGTGGCAGATGTTCGCTGTTCTTTTCCTCACTGTTTTCCTTTGTCGCAGATGCTTTGTGAAGAGAGAGGTTTGTTTTTAGAAATTGCTGACATAATTCGAGGGCTGGGGTTAACCATTTTGAAGGGGGTTATGGAAACTCGGAAAGACAAGATCTGGGCACACTTTGTTGTGGAGGTAATATTTATGAAGAGTATTAACTAACCATTGGGCTTGATCTCCTTCACAATTTCTCCAAAGATATATGTTTTGACTTCCGTGAAAGTCCTATGGTTACCCCAAAACATGATTTTATCCTTCGTGTACTATCTAATGTTGAAGTTTTTCATTGACAAGTCGAAATATTCTCTTTTTCTGGCTTTTCTTTTTCTTTATGTTGGTGGTTTTGGTTGGGAGAGGTCAACAACGAGAGGCTTAGCATTTGGTAATTATTCTTTAATACCATTTTCAGGGGTTAAAAACACTACCAGTCAAATGTTAGCAAAATTTCACTTTGGTCATTTAACATTTTGTTTCAAGTTAAGTCAGTCACAATCTGGTCACTTGACAATCTAGTTGGCAAAAGCTAGATTGTCATGTCATCTTTTCCGTTAATCAAACCAACGGACATAAATGAATGGACTAAATTTCAATAAAGTTTTAAGTTCAGCGACTTACTTAAAAGTTAAAACCAATGATGTATGGTGACCAACATGAATTTTGCTAGAAGTTTAACGATTCTTGTATCTATTGCTGCAAACTTTATACCAGCTTAACTATTTTACTTTTTACGAGCAGGCTAACAGGGATGTGACAAGGATGGAGATTTTCGTCTCACTCGTTCACCTCTTAGAGAAAAATGCAAAATGTGGCGTTCAACCAGCCGAAGGCATTAGTAAGGAAATACCATGATGCTTCAGCAGTTTCATCAAGCTACCTCTGCTCCTGCAACAGGATGATCATGTAGTTTGGAGCAACCAGATTGACACTGAAATTTAGGGCCGAGATATGTTAAGAGCGAGATTCTACTCGCCATGACTGACATATATTCCCGATCAGTCTTGTTATCAGTTAATGGCAACTGTCGAAGCTTCTTCCTTCACGAGTTGAACGGAGGTTGGGTGATACCTAGGAATATATTACATTTAGAATCTGATGGATTAGTAAATGTGACAAGTAATCAAATGCCATAGAATTATCATCTTAGTGCATGGCAATTGATTGCAGAAAGTAGTGTTTCATTATTTTCCCTGATATCCTGCTAGGTCTAGTAGTGTTTCATTTCAGCACCTCCAAAAAAATATTTTTCACGTGAAAAAATCTCTCCCGAACAAACACTGATTCATGTTGGTCTGTATAACACTTGAAAGCGGCATCTTTTTCTTCACTTGTGTGTTATGCTGGGCAATGTAAGCTAATTGATGAAGCACCTTATTTTTCTACTCAGATATAAATTAAAGTGAGCCAAAATCAAATAAAAGAGCTAAGACATAAGTTAACGGTGTGGGGTTGCTGACAGTAGTATAGGCTTTAGACTGTATATATTAATATTACAGTGTTTATGTTATATGTTGAGAAAATTAACGTGCATAAATTATATTTTGATAATTAAAATTTTATGTGTATGAAAAATGAGACAGAATTTCGATTTACCAAAACCAAATATACAACAATACAAACAAGAAACGTATGAATATAAATTCGATCGAGGTAAGAATGACTCTCTTTTTTTTCTTTTTTTTTTCAAATACAGTAATTTCCCTATATCAGTGCAAACAATTTTTTGACATTCGTTTTCAAGATACAATGACCATGTCTTGTAATAGAAGCATTTCAAATTACGTAGATCAGTGAATATATGATATTTTGAACTCTCTTTATATGAAACTCTATTCAAAATAAATGCCAAAAAAATATTTTAAATTGAATATGCATTAATGTGATAATGCAAGGATGAATGAAAATTTCAAATATATGGAGTTTATATATAGTTGTTGGAAAGTTGTGTCTCAAATGAAATTTTACTAAAAGACACAACTATTGAAATTAATTTTTATGAAAAGACACCTCTATTGAAAAATAACAACTCCACAAGTTATGATCATTCATATGTGAAATAACGAAGTTCGACCCAACTAACACCTAGAGGGGGATGAATATGTATTTATGCGGAATTTAAATTTATCAATTAGTAAGTGCAACAAGTCATAGCTATTAATTAATCCAGATAAATTCACATGCACTACTACCTTATGTCGAATTGCCGCGGATAATAAAATACTGAAAAATAAATATCACTTGGAAATTAGGTAAAAATTATGGGCCCAAGCCAGTAAAAATTCACTATAAATGAATCAACTTACAATGCCGTCAGACTCGACTAACTCTAGTTTTTTTGACCTCCTGACTCTAATTACCAAGGCTCTTCTGAATTGCATGCTCCTGCACCAACTCCCGACCTTCTGAATTTGTCTATCTTCCGTAGATCAATGAGAACTCCTCGTTATTCTACAACCGGAACTCCGGTCACCTTCCTGGATCTTCAGAACTTTGACAGAGATTATGGAAGTATGTGTTTTGGTGTTTGGTTTATGTGAAGTTGATATTTTTCAATGCAATGATGAAATCAATACAAAGGTTGACCTATAGGAATGATATATAAGAAGCAATCTCTTGTTTCTCTCAATGTTCAACACTATTTTTCGAATGGAGACGTAGATATTTATAGTGTAGAGGTTTTGGGTAGTATGAGCCAGACAAAAACTTTGAAAAACTCGAATTAGGTTTTCTCAGGATATACTGTCGCTCGAGCGAGGCCCAAGAGACAGGCGGGCAACGCAACTTCTGTTTTTACCGCTCGAACATCAGTTGGGCGATTGACTAGCGAAATTGCGATGACTCATCTCCTTATTCCACCTAGGACTTCAAACTCACCTATACAACTTACCACTTGACACTTTAACTTTTAAAAATCCTTTTTCAACAATAGTTTTGTCAAAAGATTGCCAACATCTTTAAAACCTAACAATGTGAAAAGGCACATCTATTCAGTTGTACATATTCATGAATATTTTCGTAATATTGTATTAAATTTATCAACAACAGGGGCTGAAATTTGGCTTAATTTCTCATTTGGCGACTAACTATTTTCACTTAAATAATTAATTAAAAATTGATCAAAACCAATTCTCTATACAATTTTCGAGCATTATATTCTTTAATTTTTATGCCATGGAAGGAATCATTGCTTCTACTTAAGTGATCATCGTTACAATTTTTTATAGCAGCGTTTAAATAATACTATTATGAACCGAAATTTCTTTCTTAGAAGGTTATATATAGTTGCTAAGTTCAATTGGAAACAACTTGTTTAGAAACGATACGGTAAATGAACAAGTTTCGTTTCCGTTAGGATGTTTTCATAAATTCGAAAAAATAAAAAATCGATAGATATTTTTCTTCAATATGTACTGTACATATATGGTCACAAATCACGTATGAATTCTAGAAGTTGATCTTGTTATATCACATTGTAAGCCTATGTTTGGTGCGCATTTTTGCTCAAAAAATACATTTTTTTGGTTGATGTGATGTGAAATATATTGTTGAAAAAGAAAGAAAAGTTATTGATGTGATGATAAATATTATTTTATTGAAAAAGTGTGGTTAAAAATGAGTAGAAGAATGAGAATAAAAAAAATAATATGACTCAAACATGGTGAAGTTTGGTTTCGAACAGTGGCTTCGCCGAATATTTTTCTGCAAGTTCACTTTAATATTACGAGTTCAATGATTACAAAATATCTTTTTACTTTATTCACGATAAAATAAATCAATCTATACATATAATTATAAATTAAAAATAACAAAAAACCATAATAAAATCACAATAAATTCCGCGATAAAGTGTTGTGTTCACTTTTTAAGATCAACAATCCATACCAAATAAAGGCTAATACAAATCAGTATACAAATATATCAATAAAAAAAATCAGTATACAAATATATCAATGATTAAAGAACACTAATCAAATATAATTCTTGTTATTATTTATTCCATTCTAGTAAAATGAAGAAAATCCCTCGAAAAAAAAGTGAAATAAACAATCTTCGTTTATTTTAATACAACTAAATAGAATATAAGTTATTTTGTATGTTCAAAGTGCTTATAAATTCAAAAGATAAGCTTTAATCTAACGACAAAAGATTACTAGACATATTTTTTTACGAATTATAGTTCACCTCTCTTAGAGAACCCACATTCATGGTGGCTTATTTTCTCAAATAGTGACTTTACATTAATTTCTTACTTTTCTAATTACCTCCTTTGTAAAATGTAGAGAAAATCAACAGAAAATACACTTGACGTTTTTATTGAAAGAGGCAAAAAAAAAGACAAACAGGTGAATAAGGTGCTGTCACGTCAGCACCATATATATATATATATAATTTTTTTTTTTGGGGTCAAGAATCTTGTACCTGCAGTTTTTTCCATTTTAAAAAGGGTACTTGCTCTAATACTAATATATTATTTAAAAGATGTCTAGAATCCACGATCTCCAGATTAATACAATATTTTGTGTACAGTTCACATTTACATTGTACCCTTTTTTTCTTTTTTTCTTTTTTTCCCCACCTTTTTGTCCCCTCTTTTTTTTTCACCGCAGATTGATTTGGCACGCGATAAAGTGCAACAATTTTATAGACTAACTCCCATAAATCTCTCTATGTTGGGAAAATAATCAATTTTTTCCATCAATATTTCTAGGTTACCACTTCCCAGCTAAGGTAGATCACTAATAAATACAAGAGAAATCTTCACATTAATTCAATCCTTTTTGTTTTTCGGGTTCGAGAATTATCTCCCTTTTTGTGCATTCCCCAAAAAATTATTAGAACTAATCCAGTCACGTTTTTCTTAATTTTCCATAACATCGTGGTTTACTCCATACATATTTAGTCACTAATTTACCTTGGTTACTTACAATTTTTCATCATTTTCGCATCTTAAGAATCCATCTGATGGAGTAGTTCTGGTTTTTCGAGCATTCGTCTATATATTCTTAACGAAATGACAGCTATGGATCAAGAAACTACTCGATGCACGACCGGTGCATGGTGCTGGTTTAAGGCCTTATCGGAGAAATTTGTGTCAAAAATAACAGATGCTGCAAATGAGGGGAAAAAACTTGGAGTTGAAGATCCAAGAAGAATTATTCACTCACTGAAAGCCTTTGTTTGTCAACCATTAAAAAAAAAATTGTTTGCTACAGTAAGATTCTCCACCACAAATTTACCCAATAAAATATTTTACACACAAATCAATAAAATTATTTTAAACTTCAACCACACATCTCCAACAAATACTATTCATTACACCATTTTCCTCCCAATAATAAGAAACAAACACGCAAAGTAGGAT